>VXAC01001401.1:0-290014 GCA_013399225.1 Rhipidura dahli
AACTTTCAAACCCCAACAATGGTTTAACTGGTCAAAAATGTTTACTAGGAAAAAAAATTCTGAGAAGTTATGAACTTAAAAACTGTGTGAAGTTTGGAAACTTCAGTTCCCGGGAGCAGACAGTGTTTCTGGTAAGGTCAAGAGGAACTGAGCCCAGGTGCTGTTGGTCAAGGCTGAGCCCTAATGAGCATTTCTCAGATCCCAGTGTGGCCTGAAAAGGCAGGGAATGCACCACCACACCATTGTTTCTATCTTCTGCTTCTGACGATGTTTTCATTAAGAATTAACACTGTGCAACACCTGAAGCAGTGTGCCCCTGGGGTTGGGAAGTGGCTGGCATTTTGAAATACAAAGGAATCATCAGCAGTGGATCAGTGCTGACTAAGGTATTTCTGAGGAAGTTAGAGAGGAAGGGACACTCTGTGACTTATACTAGTCACTGTTTTCATCAGCTTGCAATCAATATGGCATTGCTATTCATGAAGTCTCTGTGTTTCAAAATGAGTGGCAAAATGTTCAGGGATACTGGGAGGAGAGTTGTACAGTGTCAGCTACATGACCTGGTACGTAGAATCCACTTAAATGAGCCATGTTTCAACACCACATTGTGCAGACTTATATATCTGTAAGTAAGAAATGTGGGGTTAAGTACAGGCTATGCTGGGAACCAGTGACTCTGAAGAGGATCCATGAGGGTTATGAGAGACAAGCAGCTTAGCACAAATTTCTTGTGCTATGAAGTAACAAAAAGTCTCATGCAGGCCATGGATGCAGAAGTAGGGACATGGTGAACTCTAGAGGGACTCTTGTCCTGGTCTTCAAGTTTCTAAAACAATGCTGGAAGGTAGAAGAGTCTTAAAAGACAAAGATATTATAAGGCTAGAATTAATTGGAAGTGTAGGGGAAATAAAATAAGTAAGTTTTTTTTATGGTGAAGCTTAAGAGGTAAACGTTAATATTGCCAGATTAGAATGAAGTTAACTTCATTTATCTGTCCTTTGACAATAACATCACATGGAAAAATTACCTGACTGAGCAAATTAAAACATTTAGTATATTTTGTTCATTACAAAAAATTGAGAGGACATTTGACCGTCTTGTACATATACCTGTACAAATTCGAATTGCAAGATGTTAAGCCACTCTTTAATCACACAGAGGAAGGCAAAACAATAACCAGTGACTGGAAGTGGAAATTCAAATGAGAAATTAGGTTGAAATATTTAACAATGAGAGTAATTAACCTTTCAAAAACTGTGTGAGGTGCTCACTTTTCTATCCCTTGTGATCTTTGAATCAAAACTGAAATCTCTTGGGAAGAGAGAGTTTCATTACTATCAGATCTGCTTTGGGCAAGCCTAAGCAACCAGGGCCATACAGGAACAGTCAGGTGAAACTTGATGTCCCACAATCACAGCATTGGACAAGAAAAGTTAATATTCCCTTCTGAACTGATGATCTCTGTGCATCTTCATGTATCTCTTAGGTCTGGACTTTCTGTGAAGCAGATCTGGTAATTGTGCAAATGGCAGAGCTGTACTCTGCTCTGCCGTGAACTGCTGCCACGTCACCTCGAGTCCTATGTGATATTTTTGTCACCACAATATAAGAAGGACATAAAGCTATCACAGAACATCCAAAGAAGGGCTAAAAAGATGGCAAAGGGTCTGGAGGGGAAGCTGTATGAGGAGCAACTGAGGTCCCTTGGTCTGTTCAGCCTGTAGAAGAGGAGGCTGAGAGTACACCTCATTGCAGTTACAGCACCCTCACAAGGGGAAGAGGAGGGGCAGGCACTGATCTCTTCAAGCTGGTGACCAGCGACAGGACCTGAGGGAATGGCATGAAGCTGTCCTGGGGCAGGTTTAGCTTGGATGTTTGAAAAAGGTTCTTCACCCAGAGGGTGACTGGACACTGGAACAGGCTCCCCAGGGAAGGGGTTACAGCATGAAGCCTGACAGCATACAAGAAGCATCAGGATGATCCTCTCAGGCACGTGGTGTGATTCTCAGGCTGTCCTGTGCAGGGCCAGGTGTTGGACTCGATGATCCTTGTCTGTCCCTTCCAGCTTAGCTTATTTTGTGCTTCTCTAAAAAGAAACATTAGGCAAGGAATGATTCTGAGAATCTGAAATGTATTTTCCCCAAATATAAATATCTCTCTAAGACAAAAAAGATTAATTCCTTTTTGGTTTTATCACGATATTTTTTTGACAATATCTTTCTAGAGAATAATGATATCAGGTTTCCACATGCATCTCTATTCCCAAAATGATCCTCGGTATGGTGAGTAAGGAGTTCAGGCTCTGTGGAGGTCTTGGCATGGCTGGGAGCAGGAACATTTTTAGTTTGATGAGAATATCACAGCTGGTTTTAAGAACATATTTCTGAGGCATTTTGAGGAGTCTTTTGGGGTAGATTTATGCTGTTAAATCCTCTGCACCTTTTTTATCCACTTCAGCACTTTTCACATTTGCAAATCCAGAATTAAATGGTTCATGAAATATCTTGTAACAAATGAAGATGATTATACAAAGTAATGGAATAAGCTATTGCTAATATCAGATATCTGTAGGCCTACCAGTTGCTGCACACAGTTGGATAAATATGATCAAAATAAATGACTCTTCTTAACTCAAGGGATAAATTGTGTCACAGGTAAGATGCTAAACAGTGAAAGAGATTTACCTAGATAGAAAGGTTCAATCACATCTGCAACCCCTGTACTTCACATTCCCTAAGGGGCTACAGGCAGCACTCAGGAGGAATAATTATAGCTGGGGGAAAAAGATCACAAGGTTTATTAGTGCTTTTGTAAAAAAAAATCCTTAAATTCTTCAAGCCATGTCTGTGTTCTCTGGAATGCCTGAAATGACGGCTGGTTTAATTTTTGTTATTTGTCGCATATTGTAGAAAATTAAGCTTTCTCAGGCAAAAATGTTCACATGTACTCCTGTAAAAGCACAGACTGCGAGGGTGTTTTGTGAAGGTCTTGGAAGCATTGCACTTCCAGGTGATAAGATAATTTCACACAGGGCATGTTGGCCCACTGACACTTCCCAACAACCTGCAAGAAGAAGTGGAGAGCCCTTTAGGCACCAACAGCTTTAGCAAATAGTAAGGAGAATTTTTTTTGCCAACAGAAATTATGACAGAGAAGTATGGAAGTGACATGCAATTGTCTAAACTGATACCACACAACAAGGTTGAGCAAAGGCCTTGAAGGAACAAAATACTGCTAGAAGTGGATTTTGCTGCTCATCTAAAAGCCCTGCTCTCCAAGGAGTATACCACTTTCTATTGTCACATTCAGACTTTGGTGACTACTGAGTCACAGAGTCTGAATAACCTTGGGCAAAGGGCATGTTTCTGTTGAGAGATGTTTTATCCAAATGTTGGCTCTGTACAGTATAATTGGTAAGAAGATGTTTTTCTGAAACGTTATGGCTTACAGAGTCAACTCTGAAGTTTCTATTGCTGATAAAAAGACAAAACCTGCCAACCTCTACTTAAGCTGGACCAAGAATGGGGTGGGTTTGGCCTATCAGAAGACCTGTGTGAGTATGTTATCTCCTAGAACTACCTCCAGGTAGGAGGTTGCTGTATTTCCTATCTTCCACGTACATTTGCACATCTGTCAATCATTATACAGAGATACTTGTAATATTTCATCTGGTGACCTGAACTAATCAGGAAAGAACCAGAAAATACAGATCCCTAGCAGCAGAGATCCCACTGGGCACATCTTTAACTTGTATGAACTGGCATTGCTACAGTGATTTCTAGAGTTAACTTGTTTATAGCTGCAGAAGATAAATCTGCCTCAATATTTGTGTTGCTGACCATCCACAGGAAGGAGATCAGAAGAGTGAAGGGTCAAGGTGTTCTGGTAGCAATTTCTCACCACACCTTTCTATATCTCCTCTAAGCTACTCCTCAGTGTTCATAAAATCATAAGATCACCTGCTTTCTGGGACTGCTTAGTTCTCTTTGCCCATGCCTCCTCTCCACATATAAGGAATGTCTATTATAGGTGAGCCTTTGTGGATATCTTGTCATGTTCTTCATCAAAGTGAATCTAAAAAAGGCATTGATTCTCAACAGGGAGGGCTGATGCTGACCTCCTGTCCTCTCTTCAGGCAGTCTGGCTGCTCTTGCTGCTCTGGTGCTTGGGACAGAGAGGCCAAGTCTTGGGGTTTGCATCTGCACTTCATGAGATTCACACCTGGGATGCAAATGTCTTCAATAGGAATGAAAAGGAAATGCTTTTCACAGTTTGTCTTTCACAGCAATTTGGGGTAATCTGAGATTTAATTTATTCACTAGTTGAAAAGGAAATGGAAATCAAGCCAGCATCTTTCTTTCAAGCCAAGGTTTTTCTTGCATAGCGCCGTGCAGGCGCACACAAAAGAGCTCTGATCACTCTAACTAGGTGCTTGTTCTAATTATAGAAAGATTTAGCGTTGGTTACGTAATTGCCCACTGCACATCAGCACACGGCATTGTTATGCTACAAAAGCCTCTTTTTTATTCCTCTCTCTGCAGCAGACCCAGTGTTAGCCTGTTTAACTGAAAGCTGCAAGGAACAAAATAATTCTGAAGAAACCTCCCATAGCTTTTCCAGGAGAGGCCAGCAAAAATCAGATGCTGACCTGCTCCCTGTGCTGGGAGCATTGCCAGCATGTGGGATCTCGCCGTTAAAGCAGGGGATTGATAGCCCGGGCAGCAGCCTTTTAAGCATCCCGGGTAGAAGCAGTGGGCTGTGGTCAGGAATCAGTGGCTGTGCTGAGGTTAGAGTCGCTATTTCTGATTTTTATATGCAATAGCACAGTAGCCTTAAATGGACATCCCACTATCAGCCTGAGCCACGGAGGTTGTGAATTTGCAAACACAAAAATCTATCGTAAGACTTATGCATGCTTTAGTAGACACAGGCACAGCAGACCTTGTGTTTTTAAGCTTTTTAAATTATGTGATTCAGAGTTGTTAATTCACATTCAATCTGTACTTATTTCTCCAATTTTCTCAGCAGTACATCAGGCACTCATCTCACTTACTTTTTACTTTCTTCCTCTTTTCCCTCCAAACCATGAAACTTCCTTCGAATAAACAGTTTTTTCCTACACAATTTGTAATGGTCCAAGACTAAGCTGCGATGCTTCACTGCCCCACATCAGTTCAAAAGCTCCCATCTGTCCTAGAAGGGAAAGAAACTTATGGGATTGCAGCCAGTTTAGCCATCATATGGCTGATGCAGCAACTGGCCATGTGGGCTCTGGATCCTCAGTGTGCTGGCAGGGTAATCACCCTTGACTCTGCCCTTCATAATTTGTAGCTGCTTTGTTTCTTGGAGGTAATATTTAGCAGGAAGCCCACACTGTGCAGGCATTGACATTAAGGTCTGCCACAGTGTACAAGTGGGGAAAACAAAAATGAAGTGAAGCCAGATGGAAACAAAAGGGGTACTGTGGAAGGTTGACCCTACCTGGATGGCAGGTGCCAACCAAAGCTGCTCTGTCACTCCCCTCCTCAGCTGGACAGGGAGAGAAAATAACAAAAGCCTCATGGGTTGAGATAAAGACAGGGAGAGATCACTCACTAATTTCTGTCATGGGCAAAACATGGGGACTGGGGTAGATGAAATTAATTTATTTTGAATTTATTACCAATCAGATCAGAGTAGGATAGTGAGAAACAACCCCCACTTGAAAAAAAACAAACCAAAAAAAAAAAAAAAAACCAAAACAAAAAAACAACCCACCAAAAAACCAAAACCCACCTTCCCCAACTCTCCCTTCTTCCTGGGCTCAACTTCACTCTCAATTTTCTCTATTTCCCCTCTACCAGAAGAGCAGGGTGACAGGGAATGGGGGTTGTAGTCAGTTTATCATACATTAATGTATGTTGCTGCTCCTTCTTTCACATGCTAGAACTCCTTACACTCTTGCCCTGCTCCACTGTGGGGTCCCTCCCTGCCTGACCAACCTTACTTGCTTCAAGGGCCAGGGGACCTCCCTGGTTTACCGGGGGAAGGCTGTGGATGTTGTCTGCCTGGACTAGTGAAGGCTCTGGAGCACAAGTCCTATGAGAAGTGGCTGAGGGAGCTGTTTAGCCTGAAAAGAAGGAGGCTCGGGGGAGACCTTATCACTCTCTACAACTGCCTGAAAGGAGGCTGTAGCCAGGTGAGGGTTGGCACCTTCTCCCAGACAACCAGCAATAGGACAAGAGGACACAGGCTGTGCAAGGGGAGGTTTAGGCTGGACATTAGCAAGAAGTTCTTCACTGAAAGGGTGACTGAACACTGGATTGGGCTGCCCAGGGAGGCGCTGGAGACACTGTCCCTCGAGGAGTTAAAGACTGATGCGGCATTTAGTGCCATCAAGGTAGGCAACACCAAGGTGGTGTTAGGTCATGGGTTAGACTCGCTGATGTTAAAGGTCTTTTCCAACCTAGTTGATTCTCTGAAACATCCTTAAGTGTGAAATTTTTTTAAGAGTGCAGAAGATGGGTTTTCTGAGAGCCCCACCGATAGAGTGGGATTGCGTTAGCCTGCAGTTACCGAACGGGAGGAGGTAACAATCCTGCAATTCGGGGTGTGAGCTGCGCACTTCCCCGCAGCAAGGGCGGACGCGGCAGCGCAGCCCGGGAGCCGTCGAAGCGACGCAGCCCCCTCCACTCCCCCCGCTGGTCCCCCGTGGGCTCGCCCAAGGGCCGCCCCTTGCAGTCCCGCCGCGCCCCCGCCCCTCCGAGCGGCCGCGGCCGGACACTACATTTCCCGGCGTGCCGCGCGGGCCTGGGCCGTACCGTGTGCGAGGTGGAGGGGGGAGCGGCGTGGGGCGCGCGCGGGTTGAAGTGCCGGCGAGGCGGTCGGTAAGTGCCGCTCTGAGCGCCGGCGGAGCGCTCGGGCCCTCCCGCCCTCGCGGTGACCTCGGCCCGTGCCGGGGCTCTGGGCCCAGGCGGCGAATGCCGCCCGCAGCTGCGGCCCCGGCGGCGGGGACCCAGGAGGCCGGGGTTGTTCGTGAAGGCGGGAGCGGCGTGGGGCGCGGACGCTGCTCCGGGAGACGCGGCCCCGCCCGAAGGAGAACCGAGAGCAGGCAGCGCCAGCCCCTTGTGTCCTTCCCGGGCAGTTCTCAGGCGCGGCAGCGGACGCGGGCTCGGGGGCCGCAGCGGCCTGGCCGGGGCTCGGAGCGGCCCTGGGTCCCCAGTGCCCTCGGGGCGGTCAGCGATCGCCGCCGCGCCCCGGGCCCGGGCTGGTGGCGGTGGGGTCACCTTCGGGGCTCCGACAGGGAACCGGCCCCGTCCCGGCTGCCCCTGCTGGGAACGGGAGAAGCCCAGCTGTAACGCGAGGGACCCTTACGTGAGCGAAGTTGTGTGAAAGTCAAAGAAACCACCTCGCCTAGGTGAAAAAGGAGCTGGAGGTGATCCATCAACGCAGGGCTTAATAACGAGAGGCAGTGACATCCCAAGGCTTGTTTCACAGCTGACAGGGCCTTTAAGATATCCCTAGGGGTGTCGTAATGGCTCATTTACATGGAAAAGGCTCCTCTATACCTTATGCAAAACTTTGAAATACAATTTATTTGAGAAAATTCTATTTCTGTACCTTGTATTGGCGGGGTTTTAATTATTTCCTTTTTATTGCTACAACATGTTAAGCATGAAAGCAGGAACTTGCTTGCTGAAGAATTCAGCCTCTTTCCCTGTTTATTTGCTACCTAAAGTTCCCATCTTCTGTTCGTGACGTACAGCTGGCGGGTATGGCAATAGACGTGATGTGACAAAGTGCAGATTATAGCTTCAGGTAGGAATAAGATGCAAGAACAGATGGACCTGCATCCTGCTTTCAATAAAATGTTCTTTTAGAAATTGAGAAAGTGAAGGAAAAAATAATGAAAAAAAGGCATATTTTCTCTTAAGAAAATGTCACTGCACCTTTCACTTTTCAATAAATGAAATTTTACAGAAATGTACAAGGAGCACAAATGGTTTAATTAAAACACTTTGCAAAAAAATGACTTTTGAAGGTGACAGAGGATACAAGAGATCTCTGTACAAAAAAGATTGGTCCTGCTGGAAGAACCCCTAAAATTTCTGGAATTCCAGTGAGGCAGGAGAAGGAGGGCAACTTTTTTTTTTCTTTGATAAAGTGTATGTTCTTTTGGCTGCAGTCAAGAGCCCAGGTTTATTTTTTGTTGAGTTTGATCATAGATTCAAAGGAGCCCTGGTCAGCCAGCTACCCATTCTGACAGGAGAAAGCTGGGGTGCCGCAGGCAACTCTGACAGGCACTGACAGAGTATGTCTTAGCTTTTCTGCCTCACAATTACCTAGGGCTTGTAAGGAAATAAAAGGAAATAATAAAGTTTAGCAAAGGTTCGGGTACAAAGGTCTCTTGTGTTATATTAGCTTATTTTGCTGATTGTGTTCTTGTGAACTGTTTCTGAAAGACTTGACCTGTGTCACTGCATGTGTTTTTTGGTTACAAGGCTTCCAAGAGAAAAGGCACAAGCCAGACTGACCCTGCTAAAGCTTCACAATGAGAAGTAGGAAAGTTTCTCAGTCAAACCTAGGAGTGGGAGGATTAATAGACTCCATCTTGATGGGGTAAGAGCCTGTACTGTGTCAAGGGTGCTCTTGAGAGCTTGCAGAGTAGGTGACCATACCTTTTGATTTGTGGTAGAAGCAGAAGAAATGGTCAATCATATTTTCTACCCAATACCAGCCATAGGGAAAGGAAAGATAAAGGCACCTAATTAATTTTTTTTTTCAGGTCTGAGTCTTCTGAGATGACATAAGGAAATGGAAAAAATATATATTAATGTGTAGCGAGTTACATGTTTATGCTATTTTATATACTGCAAACAATGAAGTTATAAGGCCAAAATGCTTGGTGTGGGAAATGTGTTCATTCCCCACCCTCGTCTCACAGAAAAAATGTGATTGAGAAGTGTCTCATCCCAGGCCTATATTGGGCCTGTGACAGAGCTAGGAATAGGCTGTAGATTGTTGCAGATGAGTGTTCTGTCAGTACAGTCCCTGTCTGGCACTAGAATGGGATGGTGATAATGAGAAAACAAATCTCACTTGGTCACTCTGATCAGGTCCCCCATCCCCTGCATTCTCTCTGGTTGTCTGGCACCAACTGCTGGAGTGACATACAACCTCCTGGGATGTCTTGCCTCTTCCTAGACCACTCATCATCAGTGTGGGACTTTTAGAACTAGCTTGGTAGAGTTTTGAACAAGCTTTGGGTGCTCTTAATGTTGCAAGACCTCTTTTTAAACCCTATTTTTTTATATCTTCTGTTGTCCCCTTACAATCTGCCTTTGCTGTGATATGTTCAAAAATCTGTGTTGAAGAAGTGCCTGTTGCTAGGATCAGAATTGACTTTTGGTGATCTCATGCTTCCTTCTCTCTCTGTCCGCCTGTTGTGTCTCCTTGAAAAGCCTTTAGGATCCTGAACAAATGTTTTGTTGCATATATACAAGGTCTAGCAGTGAATTACTTCTGGATTTGTGGCCCGTAGACACTGTTGAGTTAGGAATAGCAGTGAGCAACTTACTCTCAGTTGCTGGGTGATTGCATGAACTCTTGGCTGGGGGCAGTGCTAGCAATGTGTCATTAGGAAAGGAGCAATTAAAACTTGGATTGTCAGGTCCTCTGGGGCTGTAGGCATCAGATCACTAAGTCCTTATCAGATGTTACATTTGCTGTTTTGTGTCTCGGCAGGGTTCATCAGTCATGGCACTAAGGGCCTTGAAATTTGCCTCATTGACAGCAGCTGCTTCTGGCATCTATCTGTATGGAAACAAGTTCCTGGATCCTAATGATTTTGGAGTTGTTCGTGTGGGCCGAGCCATTGCCACAGTAAGTTCTACCGTAGTAATGTGCAGCAAGATTCCTAGATGGGTAAGGGAATTGAAGTTCACAAGAACTTGGGATTTTTTGCATTCCCTGTCTTCATTTTCAGTTGGCAGCTGGCTCAGGAAATCAGAAGGTCCGTGGGGAGCTCTTCAAGTTCTTGGCCCAGTGGGGTTAAATGAGGTGAAAGGATATAAGGAATACAGCTGTTGTTTGCACATTTTGGAAAGAGAAAAATGGAGATACTGAGCTGCAGAGAGCTGTCTCTGCTTCCCTGGATAGGGTGGGACCTTCAGAGCAAAGTCTCACTTTGGGCCCACATTTTTATCAGCCACCCTTCAAGGTCAAATCCCCCAGGTTTGATATCCTCTGCCTTTTTCTTAGTTCAAATCCTCTTCTCTGCATATGCATATTTTTACATTTTGTTATAAGGATCCTGGCTGTATTGATAAACTAGGGTAGCCATTGTCCTATGACCTTTGGTATGAGATTTGGGGAGAGAAGGACTGGTGTTTTGAGGATCATTCTCAAAACAAGAGTAAAGTGAGGATGAGTGATTACACACTTCTGAGATTGGAGTGGTTTCCAGATTTGTAAAATAAATGCTATATCTGCCTAGCATCACTGATATTTCTCAAAAAACTGGGAACGGATACTGTTGCCTTCTCCTTGAGGATGCTCACTGATGAATCCATGAGCAGCCAGGAACATGGAGAGCAGAGACTCTGGAGGGGGTATCAGTCTCCCTGTACCTCACTTGTATTATACATCTGTCACTTCAGGCCACAACCTCCATCATTTACAGACCCCCAGTGGTAAGCAGCTGTCTGTCTGCATTTTCTGTGACTTTTAAGCACTTCATTAATGAGTTTTCCAGGGAGTTAGCTCCCGAGGGCAAATGCAATAAGAAACAAGCTCTGTGGGTTGGCTCAGGTGCCATGTGCATGCAGCATCATAAAATTGTGAAAAATGAATGTTTATATTGAAAGGGTGAAGGTAGAAACACAAACTGTAATCTTTCCTTCTTACTTAATAAGTGCTAAGCTTCATCCTGTGTCCCTGACCATAAGGTAGCGCTGCCTGGTAGCAGGGAGCAGCTCTTTCCATTTTAAAGCACAGGAAATTGAGGCATGGAGAGGGAATGCACCTTCTTGTGGCTGGAGGAGAATCTGTTATTCAGGGTATTTGGGTTCTCCAATCTGCCCTTGAGTTCTGCCTGCTTTACCTGTGTTTCTCAGTCTTTCTTAAGCCACTGTTTGTGGTAATCTACTGTTTAAGACGAAAATAAGTGAGAAGTTCCAGTGATGAGGCTGTGCAGTTGGTCTGTGTTTTGAGTGATGTTGAGAGATTATTTTCCTTAAGAATAGGAAATAGGGGAAAGGAAATATTCTTTGCTTTAGATGCTAGCAAATCACAGACATGCTTGACTATCATGTTCTTTGCCTTCAGGGAGGTCACAAGTTATTGGCTGTAAAGCGCTTCACTGGTCCTGCTCTTAAATGCATTAGAGGGTTCTGCACCCATAGCTGCAAGCAGTGACCCCCAAAACCAAGTTACCAGTGCTCAGTCTTCTGTAGGTGATGGCAGCATGTGTTTAAATCTGTGTGTATATTTTTATACAAGAATGTTCTGTCTCTTTCTGAATTCTGTTTCCTCTGGTATTAATGACTGCATGTATTTGAGTTGCTTCTGAGATACTCTTTAGTCTTGCTGCACCAGTGACCTCTGCCTTCCCCGCTCCTTGTTGGACAGTCAGAAGTCAGCTCTCATCTGAGCACAGGCAGCCTGAACTGCTGTCATTCCTTAGCCATGGACCAGGTGAAGCCAATAGAGCAGACGTTCACTTCAAGATCAGCTTTGGGATTGTTCTTTTTGTAAATCAAAGATAAGTCTCTAGCAAACAAGTGATACTGGATATTGGTGACATCTACATGGACCATTATCTATCTGTCCTTCAGTCTAGCCCTGCCCAGGCTTCTTACCTGGATGCTTGATTCTGTCATTGAGTCATAGCCAGGGAAAATTCAGACTGTAATGAAGAGACTGCAATTCTTAAGAGCTAATAAGTTCAGCAGCAGCAGACACAAAAATTTAAGACAAGTTACGGTGGGGCAAACGAAACAAAAGAGAAGCCTGGAGAAAAGAACACATGAGGATCAAGGAACCTGATGTACAACTATGAGACTCTGGACAGATTTCATCTGAGTTTGATTAGAGAGATTTGAGTCTGGTTGTATTTTAAGCTTGTTGGTTCAGTAGTTCTTTACAGACTCTGTAAGAAACCTGATGAAGCTGACTAGCAGAAAATTTCTTTTTAAGCCTCTGTTTAGGGAACTGGCTCTTGCTTATATATGGGTAGACAGTTATTTTGGGAGAATATTGTGCCATGACTTGGTAAGATCTGAGGAGAGGTTTAGGAGCAATGGAAAAGTGTGCAGTGTTGAGAATTCATTGATACCACGTGGGACATTTAACACTGGACAGGATGCAAGCTCAGAGAAAGTCGTCTGGCATTTGTAAAGGGAGGGACTGGTTGATTTTGTATATCTTTTTGTAATTTTGAGCTTCAGTCTCACACTGTAACATGAATGACAGCACTAGTCTTGGATGAGAACGAAGTCAGTGGCGTGGGCAGCTTCACGCTGCAGAGAGTTTCTGTGTGCTGGTAAAATTAGAAACCTGGCAGAGCTGTTGTGCATTTGCCATATTCTTTTGAGAGTATACCAGTTGTTTTGGTTATGTGGAAGGAACATTCTGTGCAGTAGCTAGACACTGGGTGGGATTTGGCAATGTCAGAGTTGCCTATCAGGATCATCATAATATTAATTTAGTGTTTAAGATTACAGTGTAATTAGCAACTGCTTAATTAATTCCCTCTTCCTCTGTAATACAGGCCAATCTGTTAGCTGCTTCTTTTTGAGTTGGAGGTGATAATTACCCTCGTGGACCAGAGATAAAATAAGAACCAACTCAAGCCTTCATGCAAGACTGATTTGAAGCTCCCTCCACTTCAAAGTTGTTCTTTGAGGTTGTGAAGATGCTTTGAAAAATTTTTCTTCTGAATGGTCTCTGAAGCTGTGCAGCTCCTGACTTCATCAGGGGCAAGAAAGCCTGAAAAGCCAGAAAAAAAAAATTGCTGTGCTCAGTTTACAATTTGAAAAACAGGAGACATGAGAAACCTAACCTCCACAAAGAGGGAGTGTTTCTGTTTGTTACTGATTCCCAGCTTGGTCCACTCTTGGATGCATTTCTGAGCTTTTGAATCTTTCCCTCTTGTCAGCTCTGCTGCCTTTGTCTGAAAGCAGGCTTGATTCCCTTGCCTCCCTGGTTTTCATGATACAGCAACTGTGCTTTGTGTCCTTCCTGGGCATATTTATGGTGAAAGGTGGGGCTAGTATCCTGTGCCAGATACTCCCTTCAGTAGGGGATTTTAGGAAAACTGATTTTGATAGAAGTTACATGAATTGTTCTTCATGGCAACAATCCTGAAGTTCAAATGGCATGTTAGTGGACAGGCTCCTCTTGGTGTTTATCCCCTTCTCTCCCTCCAAACATGACCTGTATGTTTCTCTTCCATTCACTGATAATATGTCCATGGAAAGAGAGGAACTTTAACGATAGGAATTGTGAAATACCCTAGATCTATTTTCAGAAATCATTAAGGCCCTTAAGAATATAATTCCATTGTCCATGGCAATGTCTAACTAACAGGCTTTGGCTGGATCCCATATCCTGGTTTTGTAATTGGGTATTCGACCCTTTGGCCCCATAGTCCTTTGTGCAGTTGAATATCCCCAAAAGTACTGCTGCTTGTGCTAATCTATGAGTTTGTCTTCAGTCGCTCTGTTCCCTGCTGAGCTTCTACCCAGAGTAAGCAAGTTAGGCAGTTTGGAGGTGTGAAGATGAAGTGTGGGATAACTGATGGGGTGCAGACAGAGTCTGGATGGCCTCTGTCACTAGCAGCAGACCCTATTGTGGAAGCCCCAGATGGCTGACTGAAGATGGGAGTCTGCTGTGCAAGGTGCTGTACAGAGATTAGGAAAATGCTTTGAGCGTCTCAAATAGAAGATGGTATAGGAGTGCCAAGTGTTGCTTATTTTTAATAGCTACATATCAATGAGGCCCCTGCACTTCTTTTTATAAGTGTTCATTGAAATTAAAATATTTTCATTTAATTTATTAATGAGTCTGTTGCCATAGGCTTCACTATGGAGCCTAAACTTTGAAGCCTAAGGTACATACATTCTCTTTAACAGAAGTCTTGCTGTTTTGGTAGCTGCAGAGCTTGCTCAGTGTTTTTGGTTTCGTTTGCAGACGGCAGTTATCACCTATGACTACCTCACCTCTCTTCGGAGTGTCCCATACGGATCACAGGAGTATGAATTCCTCAAATCACAGGTAGGTAATAGCACTGAACTGCATTCCTTGGAAACGGCAAGGCACAGGTGTGTTGTCAAAACCACTGCTGTAGTGTGTAAGCTTAATAATTCAGTATGTTTTCTACCAGATTGTTAACAACAATAGTAGATAAAAGCCCAATATTAGGTAAGCATCTTAGGTAAGCAGGACTTGCATTGCCCAGTGGAGGAGGTCCGGTCCTTTGTCAAAAGTAGCCATAGGCATCACTTAAGTATCCTGTGCAGTGCTCACTGAAGTCCAGTAGAGACTCAAGTCCTTGGTATATGTATTCGGACTCTGCTACCAGATCTCTGCTGCCCACACTGGTTGTGTAGTGGTCAGCTGCTTAGAGTGGCCTGGCAGTGCTTTCTTATTCTGCTTATTACTGTTTGGTAATGGCTGTAACATGAAGGCTGAGTGATTTAAGTAAATGGAGCGTGTTGAAAAGGAAATAACTGAGATGAATCAGACTTGCAGATCTCTGAGGAAATGAGAATTGTGCAAAGAAGTATATATCTCATTGCGAAACACTGTTGTGTTTTGATATCAATAATTGACAATAACAAAATTGACAAAAGCATTTCTAATGAGAAGGAAGACAAGCACCCCTACCGCTCCTCTCAAGTCTTGTGCTGCACCTTTCATTCCAGCCTATAGCCTTATGGTTCACTGAGCTGTGAATGACACTTGGCTTTAGTTGACTTCTTGTGGTGTATGTTAGCCAGGGTTTCTCTGCTAGTCCAGTTCAAGGCCTCTTTGGAGTGGAAAGTACAGCTTGTGCCAAATTAGGCCAGTCTGCATGGTATGTTTCAAGTAAGGTCTTTAGTCTCATTTTTCTTCCTGGTGCATGTAGGATTTAGGCCACTGATGTGGTTATAATGCATGGAGTGGTGCTCTGCAGGGATTCTCAGATTGGAGGGACTGTAAGGCTGGAAACAGCCTTGAGTAAGGTAGAAATCAGTGACATTGGACTCCAGCATGCTTTGGTAGTCCTCTGGCAGAAAATCCACATCATCAGTATGGTCTTAGTGTATTTGGAATGGTTTGCAGAATGGCTTCCTTGGGATTGTTCTCATCCTCTCCTGTTTAAAGATACAAAACTGTTCTGATGTAGCTCCCCAGCCCAGGTGAGTGGCACTGATGCCCTGGCATAAACTGGAGATAGATGTGTTGGAGTCTGGAGCTTCACTGTCCATCTGGCCGTGTCTCTGCCCTGTACTTTTAAAATCTGGTTTGCAGAAGGGCTGCCTGGAGCTTCCATGAGCGACACCCAAGTTGTGGAGTTATCAGTGCTGTGGACAGATTATCACTCGGCAGAATTTGCAGCATCTGTTGCAAATTTCTCACCTTTTGCCATGTATCTCCATGGTTTCATTAACCTCTGTCGTGCAGGTTTTGCTGGTTTGTCAGTCCATGTCCCAAGCAGCCAGAAAGGGCCCTGTTTACTAGCATTGCACAGAGCTGCGGCCTTCCTGCTTGGCAGCCAAGATTAGCTGAGTCAGCCCCTGCGTGGGGCAGAGCCAGTGGCAAGCACAGCTTGCCAGCATGGCCAGCACTAGCCTTTGGCTGCATAGAGGGGCATGAGCTGGGAGATAGGAGGAAGTTGGCACAGGCATAGCATGAGTTGGTTAAACTCCTTGACCAGTGGAGGCCTGTCCTGCTATTGACAGGTGTTACAGAGTGCCGCCAGTGGGCAGGACACCACTTACGGGTTCCTCAGCAACATCTCTGTAGTGGTTGATGCCAGTGAAGCATCAGTTTGGCATACTGGGGAGATACTTTGGGAGATACTTTGGACCTGGGCAATTGCACACCAAACTGTTTATCTCAGTGCAGTTTTAAGTGGATGGCAACCAAGTCTTTACCACCTTGCAGGTCTTTTAACTCTGTGGCAGCTGATTTTGTTGATGTTGTACTTCCTCAGAATGATTTGTAAGAAGTTGCTCCATTGGAGTTGGTACTTAAGATTAGTCACTGGATGGGGCCAAGAGAATGTGAATGCCCCTCCCAAATAAGTGTTGTGTTTTAACAATACTTAGCCAGATGTTGCTTCTACTGGCTTCTTTCCTGGATAGATCTCTGGTACTCTCAGCCCTTCATTGTACTCTGTTTCTGTCCTTCTAGTGAGGCCAGCTTAACCTCCTCTTCATGTATTGAGAGTTTGGAATTTTCTTTTAAGCATGTGTATAAATTAGCTGCTGATTTCCAGATGCAATTTTGGTACTGTGCCTAGAAGTGAGATTCTGTGAGGCAGGGTGAATCTTTATGTGTGTGTGTGTGAGATTTGGGGGCCATGCTGATAGTGCCAAAAGGTCTGAATGCAGTTGTGCTTCTCTCCAATGTGGGGGGTGCAGCTGGATATATGTCTGTGAGGTGCTTGCAGCATGGAGTGAAAAAACACTTTTCTCTATCCAGGATCTCCTCCTGGACAGAGCATACTGGTGATGCTACTCCAGTGCAAATAATGCTTAACTTGTTCTCCATGGATTCCCTGTGAAACATTAAACCGGAGTCTCTAAATTACCCATGGCCTTGCATGAGAGATGGGAAGCTTCAGTGGCAGCACCAGTCCCTGAGCCTACTGGGGCCAAACAGGGACAGAGTCATTAGGAAACAATTAAATGCAAAGCAGATTAGGAAGGAGATGGGTTCCCCAGGGACTTTTAGTCAGGTTCCTGCTTAGCTCCAAGGAATTATCTTCAATTTTACTATATATTTCTGTCCCTTGTGGAGCACTTTTGATGCTAATAATCTAAGCCCCTCAGTTCTCAGCACTTTTTTATGGCCAGCAGATTGGGGGTGTTTTACTACTTTCCATGAGGCAGCAAGCAGTAGATGAGAATTCACTGTGTGTGCTGAGGTTAGTCTGCCTCTCCCTGGATCTCTTGTCAGCTAGGAGATACGCGAATCCACTTTCCAGATGGCACCCATAGCTGTTCCTCAGCAACAACCACTTTTCATTCCTGCCCCTGCCTGTAGCAGAGATGAACCTGCTTATGTGCTCAGGCTTTATGTCCTTCCCAGTGGTTGCTTCATCTCACCGCTGGTGGCTCGACCACACTGGAAACTTGATCTTTCTCCTGAGTTAGGGGTCCTTTCCTGGTGTGGGCCCTTTTCCTGCATATGATGCCAGTGTAATGCCAGTGTACAGTCAAGGCCAGTGGTAGCCATGCTTGGCTCCAAAACTTCGTATGTCTGTAGGTCTACAGGAGTATTTGGACAGTTATGACCTTTCTTTGACTTCATATCTGTTTCATTAAATGATTCTGGACATCTCTGCACATATAAGCTTGGGCATTTCTTTTCATTTCTGCTCCTGCTTGCACTGGGCTAGAGGACGAAGGAGGGCAACCTGCTCAGTGCCATTCCTTACCTTTTGTTTTCAAAACAATTTTATTCTAGGAGGCTACATTTCTCTGACATTCTTCTGCCTCCTTTAGTGTTGGCCCTTCGCAGTGTTTGTCTCCTCAGTATCAAGTCAGCTTACCACATGATATTTCCAGTGGTGTTTCTCTCAGTGTAGCACCTGGATGTCTTGGCTGACACTTCCTACATTGCTGGCATCAATTTCTGTTGATCCTGCTGTCAGTCAGGAGGTGTGTCACAACATGCAGTTTGTTTAAGGGCTGGTATCAATGGAATTCTAAGTTGTCAGTGTAGTAAGAGGATTGCAATGGGTCAGTTGTCCTGCAGATTTTGGCACAAGTGGCCACAGTTGAAAGTCTTGAGCAGGACTTTTTTTTTGTTGTTCTCCTCTGTAAGGCAAAAGATTACTGCTGTGAGTTTTGATTTTTTTTGTAATGAAGAGGAGACTGCAAGGAGAAAAAGGGTCTGTGGTCAAGGTATCTCAGAAGACCGCGTGAATCCATTCTTGAATTAACTTTGTTGGCTGTAAAATTGCTTTGTCAGGAAAAGGCCATTTGGGGAGGTTAATTAAATCTCCTCCTTTTGAGAGCAGAATGAGGATGTTCTCCTCATTCAAACTTACGGTTATTGGGTTGTCAGTACCTGGGCAAATATTTGGAAAGCGTAACCTTGTGCCATCATTATACAGAATACGATTTCTTGCTCCTTGGAGGCTCTTCCTAGCTTTGCTGTGTTTGCTTTTCACAGTGGAGTGGGTGTTTTCAAAATGAGTTTTGTCTCACAATGAAGTTGCCCAACTGAAGGGTCTTGGAAAGAATAGGAACTAATGTACATGTGTGTGTGTTTTCAAAAATAATCTACAGTTTCTGCATAGTTCAGACCAATGAAATAGCCTGTGTCTTTGGACTTCCCTTGTGATTCAGTAGCTCTGTGTGCCTTAAATATTAAATGATGTCCTAAAACAGTTTCTTCCTGATGGAGGTGGACTGCATCTGCAGAGAAAAGTCCTCAGGAACTCTCCATGGTATTCCTTCAAAAAGGCAACTGTGAATGGAGACCGTGGGCTGTTCTACACCACAGCCAGTGTGTGCAGTGGTGGGCCTACTTGTGCTTCAGCTTCTGGTGAAGTGAGGTGAGAAGCAAATTAACTTCCCTGTGAGGCACGAAGTGACCATTAGGTGGCAGTGACTTTCTGTCACCAAACTAAATGGGAACCAGTAAGAGAGAGGTGAAGAGCTTCAGAGCCCCTCCACAGTCCCTGAGCTGATCATGTTTGGTTGCCCTATTATGTGCTCCCCAGGATATCTCTTCATCTAAAAGGCATGGTCGACACTAATGCAGTCTAAAAAAGCTACTGTCAGGGCCAGCTGTTGGTTTGATGACTCTACATTTGAGCACTGCAGTCTAGCAAACTTCCTGCCAACACATAAAGCATGAAAGCTTTGTACTGAAATCACATAACAAGCTGTAAAAGAAATCTTGTAATTGTAAGACACTTCCTTTTCCTCCTTGTGCTTTCTGGAGTGGTGTCAGCTGAACGCTCTGGCCGTAGCATCTCTAGGTTTTCATTTTGTAGCTTTAGGAAGGTCCATTTTTTGGGGCATCTGTCCTTACGAAACTAGATGTTCTTCAGTCATCTGCAGCGATTTATTCAGAGAAATGGACCATGTACTGTGACATTTTTGAAGAAGAAATAAGGAGATAAGTGAGGGGAAGGAGGCAGTGCCTCATTTATTGCATATTTTTTCCTGGCTGTGCACACTTGTCCCTGAAGTGCTTTGCTCCAGGAGCATGAGTGTGAGTTGTCAGGCACTCAGCTTCCCTGAGCTCCTCTCTCAGCTTCCCGAAAGCAGGAGTGACAGTGTGCCTAGGGAGCGTTTAGCTGTCTCTCCTCCAGGTGGGGCTCTCCCTTTTCATTTGCGTCCCTGAGGACCTCATCACAATGCTTCCTTAGAGCTGCTACAGAGGTACATAGAAGCCAGAGTAGTAGCTGAAGAACATCTCATCTGGTAGACTGAAGAAACCATTAGGAAGCCCTGGGAGGATGCAGGCTGCAAGAAGCTCCCATCTTAAGAAACATTATAAAAGGAACAAATGAGAAGTGGAGAAATAATCGTGCTTTATTTAGTGTTTGGACTATGCCTTGAGTCCCAGTGTGAAAGGAATGCTAAGCAGTGCAAACTCAAGAGGTATGGTCATGGTTGCTTTGCCTAGATTTCCACCTAGATGTGAGTGGTGCAAATAGATCCGAACATGGAATTTTTCAGAGGCTGAAGGGTTGTGTAAAAAGGGAAGGAGACAAAAGCAGAAATTATTTAGGATGCCACTGTAAGTGACTTAACACTCATCCCATTGACATTGGATCAGGCCCTGATTAGGGATGTTTTCTTAAAGAAGGACTGTGTAGCTGTGGACTACTGACCAGTTTATATGGTTCACAGAACACAGAATATTCGGAGATGGAAGAGTCCCACAATGATCATTGAGTCCAGCTTTTAGGAGAATGGCCCATATGGTTGTTGGAGGCCACCTGTAAAATCAGTAGAGCTGACAGGTAGCCAGTCCTTAACCTATTTTAAGAACAGGAAGGCAGCTGTCTTGAGAGTACAATAATCTTATCCGAGACTAGGAAGAGTAGATACCTCAAAGTTTTGTTTGGGGATAGAGACATACAGTTGCAATATCAAAGTGGACTTCTGAAGTGTTGTTTTGTTTGCCCTGTGAGTCCTTGGCAGGACCCATATTGTGGATTCTATTCCCTTTTCTAAGGTTCTTGTAGTTATCTTGCAGTGAAACTCTATCTTGAAAGACTTCAAATTAGGAGTACAAATTAGGTGTAAAACCAGGGGTGAAGAGAATCGGTGGCATGCAAAGGATATTCCATGTATCAGGCCACAGGTTGGAATTTCAGAGCAGGACTGAATATTGTAGATTTGCTCTGCTAAACCAGTGACCTTCCCACATTCTCCCCAAAATGGATCTGATAAAAGAATGTGCTGGAAGGCAGCTCCCAATTATCTTACCTGTCAAGCAAGTGTCTTCATTTAGTCAGTTAAGTCAGTGGTGAGGGAATTGCTGTGGTGGGTGGTGTCTTGCAAACACTCCTCCGTACTTGTTTGCAATGTAGGAGGCATCTTAGTGAGTTCCAGGCAAATCCTTTGAACATACGTGGGGGCTACACTGTTTGCATACTTGAGGGAGAGGTGTCTCTGAAAGAAACTGCTGTATTCTTCTATCTGGTGCCCCAGGGCCAGGCAGGACTCTGTCATGCCTGAGGAAGCCCTGTGGACTAGGAAAAAAGGAAGCTAAGTTTCTCTTGAACTGGAGCAGTTGATGATTTAGTTCTAGGAATAAACCAAAAAGTATTGTTCATGTCAGGTTTTAAAGCTATCCCTTGCTTTATTTACTAGAATGTTCAGGTGCCCTGCTTAGAAATGTGCATTTTTGTACATCTGGACAGATGCAACTGTTTGCCTTAGTCATGTGCCAGTTTGTTCAGGTGGGAGTCAAGTAGCCACTTTTGAACAGTGTCAAAGGTTCAAAGATGGCTTTGGAAGAGTCAATCCAAGATGGTAATCGCATCCACTGCCACACTAGTTAAGCCTACTTTTGGTCCTGCAGGACTGGCTTGGGGTGTCTTTATTTTTGTTGGGTTTTTTGTTTACTTGTATCTTTTTTGGCTTGAGAGTTCTGTCTCAGTGGCTGCAAGTTCTGCTGATGGTGCACCATTCAGAGCAGCTTGCTGCTTCTTCCTCTGCAGTAGCATCATTTTGGCAGGTCTGACACCAGTAACAACTTGTTCTTGTCAGTGTACTGAGCCAATGTGACATGGAAGAGGGCCACAGCCAGCAGATAAATAAGGGTCATCTTTTTAAAGCCTCCACTCTGTTCTGAGCTCCACTTTAAAAAGGAATTTGCATGTGAGCTTGCACATGGATGAACCTGTCCAGTATTTCATGTAATGCCTTCTGCCAAGCCTGGATCCATTTACTATGTTGCTAGTTTTCCTGAATTTAGAGGTAAATTCACTGAAAAGGTCACGAGCAGAATTGCTTTTCAAAAAATCCCCATGTCTTAAAATGTCTTTACTGCCTGTGCAGTCTTTGTTTGAAAATGTACTCATTTTGAGTTGCCTGTGAACTCTGTAACTGTGCAGCCTGCTTGTTATTGTAGAGCTTTTCTGAACACAAGTTTTTTACAGAACTGTTGAAGGGCACCAGACTTTGTTTATCGTAGGACGGGTATGTGAAGAGAAGTAGGGAAGATAGGCTTTTCTCCCTCGGGCCCTTTCCTTTGCATTCACAGTCAGGCAGCACAGCTGGGCATTTCCAGAGCCTGGTAGGAGCTGTTTCATCTCTGCGGTGCCCTCGTATCACTTGTTCTCTCTTCTTCCTCCCCAGGACAACTTCCCTGCTTCTATTTCTTGCAGTAAGCTGAGGTTTTGCTGTGTCAGTCTGAATTGCGAGTTATTCTGTGCCAGTATACAGAGTGGTGATCCTTGACTGGGGAATGTTAAATTGGAATGATGGCTCCTGATGGGGAGATGAAATCATCTCTCTGATGGAGATTGAGAAACATCAAGGCTGTTAGCTGGAACTACACTTTCCTCACTCTGAGCTGGTGCTACTTCAGGACTGTGTGCTTGAAGACAAGAGCTGACTGCACTCTGATGCACGTGAGGGGCTCCCAATAGCAATACCAGCTCCTGCCGCCCTGACTGGCAGGGTGTACCCTATCCTCTGCAACTTTCCTTGACTTCCACTTTTCCCCACAGTGGACTGAATCTGCACCAGAAGTGATGTTTGATTCTTTTAAACATATGTTTTAATTTTAGGATAAGTAAGTGTTTGGTAATGTGGTTAAGTACTGAGCAAAATGCATGCAGAAGCAGCTTCATGCATGCATCTCTTCTAGAATATCCCCATCTGAACACATGCAGCTTCCCACACGGACACTGCACAGCTGAGCTCTCTGTTCACTTGTACTGCCATCCTGTACCAGGCCTGAATCAGCTTCCCGCCTGCTCCATCTCTGCCCTTACCTCTGCCCACTGATGTCTCAGCCCTGGCTGCCACCTCCCTGGCCCTGCGCTGCTGGCAGATTGGATACAGGCTTACCCCACCGGGCCTCACATTTTTTGGTAACTCACATGGGAAAGATTTGCCACAATCTTAATTTTCTGAGAACTGAGACCCAGGTGCTGGGAGGATACATTGCCAAACCTAGGCAGGACAGCTCTCCCAGGCTGCAGCTTTGCACACTTGTGTCAGTGGCAGCCAGACCAGCAGGTTTCCCCTTCCTGGTCCCTCTCTGGAGTAGGATTCCCAGCTCTGGCACAGCTTGGTCCTAATCAGAGAAGATGAGCTCTACATTGTGTGTGCCTTAGTTTCATTCCTGTAAATCTCACTCCAGAGACAGACAGATGTCAGGTTCCACAACTTGCTGAAATCCAGTGAGCTCACTCTGCAAGGAGCTCTTCCATTTACAAACAGCCTAGCAACCCACTATATTTCCTATTAGTATGGATAGAGTGAAGCGACTAATGCAGACATGAATTTTATTTGAAGGATACTAAATTTAAATAAAGTAACAATAAAGAGGTCAAGCTCTGTCCTTTTGTAAAATCTTTGAAATGGTGGGATGTATGTGTAGAAAATAAAGGAAAATTCCTTTAAACAGTGTTCACTGCTTATAGCTGTTGGACCTATGTGTAGTAAATTAAAGAAGAAGCAATGTATTGGTAAGACCGTCACATCCCAGTGACAGATGCCCCTCCTTCCACCTGCATCGCTCAACAAATTTCTTCTCAAGAGGGGAAATGAAGTCTCAACAGCAACATGCCTAGTAATTAACTGCACTGTAATTCTGATGTGCAGTGCTGTCACCCACCATCAGGTGGGAGTGGAAAAGGCACTGCATTTTGTTGATGGTTGAACATTTGTTTTCCTCATCATTTTGACACCAGAGGTAATTGCCATTCCTGAAATATTCTCTTGCTACTATTACAAAGCAACTGTTAGGGACAAACTAATTATGAAGAATCTCGTTAAGACAGATTAATAGGCCAACAGAGGGGATTTCTTTTTTTTTTCTTTCAGGCAACTGAATAGTAAAATCTAACAGCTCCCATATAACTGCTAGAAACACATGCTTCTCTGTAAGCCAACAGATTTTTTCTTAGAGATGGGGGATTCGACAAACTAGGACTAGAGTATAGAATGGGTTTCCAAGCTTGTTTTTATTGAGCTTTCAGTTTCCTAGCATTATGTGCTGAAATGAGCTAGAGCCTAGGCATTGCCATATGGAGGGGAGGTCTTCATGGTTGGTGTTAGACCAGCATCTTCTATCTGGGTCATGGTTGAGCAGCATCATGAAGGCTTGAAGTGAAGAATGCTGGACTTGTGAATTTTATGGATTTTAGAACACGACACAAAGTCATTATCTGGGCTGCTTTATTGCCACTCAGGGTTTTCTGTGTCAGGGAGGCCAAACTAATATGCTGGTTGAGTTCCAAGTGGCCAATCTGCTTGTGTTCCCCCAGAAGCTGCAGACTACCTGCTCCAAATTATTCCTGTGGGGTGCTCTCTGGGAGCTGCTGCTATGTGGCCCAGACATGTCTGCTTTCCCATAGTAGAGGGAGGCACCTTGCCCTCTCTGTGACTGAACCATTCTGTCAGTGCTCAGAGGAGGAGGGCTTTGAAATACCTGTACTTCTCACTGCTGTGTTTAAAAGCTCACACAGTGTATGAGTGGTCTGGACAGCAATCCATGTAGGTTTGGTAACTGTGCTTTCAGAGAGGCAGTTAGGTATGTAACTCGTGGCTGACTGGCTAATGTGGGATGCTAGTGAATGCTAGGTGCTGATGAGCAAACCATTAAGGGGGAGCCAATTATAGGCTTCAAAATACAAATAATGTAGATTTAACGAAGCTCCTGAATGAGGTCTGTTCATGTTCTCAGCTTTGCCTTGATGTCTCCCTCAAGCTGTCAGGAAACTACAGGCAACTACAGATCAAAGGATCTCTGTCGTTGGGACTGAGTCCCCTCTTACCACCTCTAGCCAAGTGTTTGTCTCTGTAGCACTCTATCCAGAAAAGGAGCCAATCTTTAGAGGTAATCAATGCACAGCCCCCATTCATGCCATGATCTCCTTAATGAGAGAACAGGGAAGCTCCATTCTTTTCCAGAGACCTGATCAAGACTATGTTTATGTCATTTTCTATCTTCTCTTTCCTGCTGACATCAACTCCCAGTTTCACTGTAACTTCATTCTTCTTTATGGGATCTCTGTGTGGAGTATGTAAATGCTTTAATATTAAATATTTGAGGCTAGTAGTCATAGATAGTATTAATTTTGGATTGCTAGCATGTGCTATAATATCTTTGCTTCATGTTCATCTTGTGTTGTGCAAATTCTTTATGGTCCTTTGTTTTGCTGTGCAAGTGTTGTCTTTGGGAACATACACAGTGATTTTACTTGGCCAGCAAGATCTAATTCTTTGGAGGATCTTTGTCAGTACTATTGTCCTGTCAGGTTTTGCACCAATACCTTTTGTCTTGAGTACACTATTTGCCTTCTAGCCAAGGTTAGACATTAGCTATCTTTGACTAGCCTGTTGATGGAGAAATATTGAATATGTAATGGTATATAAAGATGATCTCAGTTTTATTCCCTTCACAACCCTGGTGAGCCACAGCCAAGTGCAGGGGAGGCATGTACAATATTGCTTGTTGTGATACCAGCTGCAGTAAAAGCAATTGCCTCGGGTACTGCTAGAGGTAATTCCTTCTGCTTATTGTGGGAACAAAAGTAATCTACTCTGGATAACATGTGGCCTCACCTGGGCTCTCCTTTTGTTCATCTCAGTTTGGTGCCATGTCAGATATTCACGTTTTACTTCATTAAATTGCTATCTCATGCTCTTATAAAGTGGCACTCATAGCCATTATAGGTTCTCTCTCTTCCTTGTGTTCCTAGCAGCCATAAGGATTCATTAAGGATTTGCTGGCACCCACATAAGCCAGTTTTTTTCAAATTCTCCTTCCACTGACACCTGCAGAAACCTGTTGTTTTCAGTGAGAAAGCACAGGAGTGGCTGCAAGGAAGGGTTGGACCTTCTAATTGCAGCTTAACAAGTCTATTGTGTATGAATCAGAAGAGACACCTGCTCAGTCTCCCATACTGGTGACATTGATGTGATGCTAATAGACACCAGCTGCCTTTCATGGTGTGGAGCTGTGTGGTGTCAACTACATGAAAAAGCTGGAGTTATTTGGATATTTTTTTTTCACTGAAGTCAGCAACTCTGATGGTTATCCAGAAGGGAGCAGACCTTCTGAGTAACAAAGGGACATTCCTTGTTTTGTTTTTTTTTTTTGACACACACTTTTTTAAACATAGAACTGCACTTTGCCATTGGTGATGACTTATTGGCACTGCAGCCACTCTCTCTGTTGGATGTGGTGCTATGACAGTCGCTGCAGTTTTTTGGAATTGACAGTGTAATCCCATGGTTGTTGTCTTTCCTGACTTCCTCATCAATCCAGTTTAATCACTTCTAGGTATTTCATGTGTTACTGTCTCTTTCCTCTTCAGGCATTCTGTTCCTGTGGGAAGAGGTCTGTACTTTAAAGGTCAGAACTTCTTAGATTAAAGAAGGGGGAAGGAAGCTGCCTCTGTCAGTTTGGTAATGGGCTGTACTCTCTTTAGAGACACTGCAATAGAAACCCTTCTTTGTGGAGTCTGTCACCCAGCTGAATGCTGGTGTGTGTCTGCATGGATGTAAGAGAGGGAGCTGGCTTGCTCTGCTCCCCTGGCTGTTGCAGTGACCTGCCAGGAGAGAAGTTACATATGTACGAGGAGGAGAAGCTGCTGTTGCACGGTTTAATCGCCTGACATTGACTCAGATGGGTCCTGACTGGAGGTCAGCTGTGACGTGCAGCTGGTAGGGTGGGATTCGACTTTTGGGAAGAGAAAAATGCCAGCCCAGATTCTTCAGCGTTGATGAAGTGGATGTGACGATTTCTCCCCTCCAGCTGCATCGGCTGCCTCTGTGCTTCCTAGTTTTCTGCACATTTACAATAGGAGAGCAGACTTAAGTTACCCTGTCTGGACCCTCAGCTGCTGCACTAGATGAGACTTAGCTGAGCTTTCTCAATGGTGCTTGGGCCATCCATCCTCATAAAACTCACCTTTCAGTGTACCTTTCAGTCTGTCTTCTGCATGTTAGGGCTTCCTGTGGAGTCCATGGCTTTTCTAGCTCTGTTTTACTGCAGGATGGAGTGTGAGAATTAAGGGAAGAGGCTGTCAGATCTCTAGCTTCATTCTTGCTGCTAGGATTCTTTACTCAGCGTTGAAAATGTAGCCAAATCTGTATGAGCTTCTGTGACAGCTAACTCCTGCTGTGGACTCGTTTGAGTTCTTCCCCCCACCCTCCCCATGGCCCAAGACCACCTCACTTCTCATGCCTACTGCCTTTCCAGGGTCTTCTTACATGGAAATAGCTGTCTGGGGAGTGTTCTCCCTTTCTGGTCATTTTTACTGCACGACATCATCTCTTGCTATTCTGTCAATAGTATGCGGTTTCTGCAGGGTGTGTCAGCAGCTCCTGTTTAGGGAACTCTCCTGCGGGTAATAACACATCTTGGTTGATACTGTTGCTTACAGCAAGTGAAAATATCAAATGAAACAGGCCTTAGCAGGACTGATGAGAGGGTGTGAGAGCCCCCCACCACAGCTAAATACAATGCTAAGTAAGATGGTGTCTTTACAGTACTCAGCTTGTTTTCACTGGCATCTCATGTGGTTTGATCCATGCTGAACTGAATTAATTTTGTTAGCCAGATTTTGAGAGATGCTGTGTCAAATTTATTATCATTTCTCCTGCCTCCATAACTGGAGCTGTAGTCTCTGTGATCAATGGATCAAGACATGTGCCTCATTTCATTGTGGCTTCTGTAAATGTCTCCGTGCCTTCTGCAGACATGCTGTTGAATTACTTTCTATCCTCCTTGGGTTTTCTGCAATGAAGCACAGGACAGATCTATTTGTATACCAACTATCAGGACAACAAGGCACTGAATGCACTTTTATGAACCTGCTGCCTTTGCAAGTACTAAGTGTCTGTGTATACATGGGTCTGGTCCTTCTGTATTGGGCAAATCTGATCTGATCTTATCCTCACATGTAAGTAACCATTCACGATAATGTACATGCCCCACCAGAGAGCCTGTGTGAAGCACCTCTTGAACACTCACAGGGTAAAATACCTCAAGGGCAGAGCCTTGTTCACCAGAGGTAAAGTCTGGGTGTCGGGAACTCAGCTGGACTCTCAGATTCCTGCTATAGGCACAGAAGTTTTATGGCCCAGTTATTTTAGCATGTTATTTTCCCTTTGTCTCTGACCAGCCCTTCCCTGTGCTCCTTGTTTTCCTGGCTCAGGAGACTTACACAGAACAGTGCATTGTATCACAGAGGTGTCCAGAGGGGAAACAGCTGCTCTCTTCTGATTTTTATCCCGAACTGCCCCACAGATAACTAATTGCAGCTCAGTTGCTTCTATTAGCTATTTACCTAAAATTGAGCTGGCTAATGAAAATGTTTCTAATTAATACGAGGCAGATTAAAACTCATTACAGCAAGGTCGTCAGTAATGAGAGATAATCAGAGCACAAATGACCGAGCTTGGAGTAAAATGAAGATGGAACACAAGCAGGCAATCAGTGCTGGTTGTGCATGCACCGGCCAGCAAGGGCAGGGTTCAGCAAGGTGGCTGCTGGTGCTCTGCCCTGCAGTTGAGAAAGACTGTATCCTCCTCTCTGGAGCATTTTGGGGAATGACTGGCCAAAGAGGTAGACCTCAGCCTGCTGTAAAAATGTTTCCTGAACCAAAGGGCGTCTCATACCAGCAGTTTGTTGCTAGGCCAGCCTTTAATCACCTATATGAACCAAGTTTTGAATTGGGGTTTTAGCTGGAAGTCTTGGGAGTGTGTGTGGCACAGGTGGGATGTCAGCATATGTGTGCGCTTGTATGTGGAAATTCAGAGTCCTGATGGCTTGGAGAGTGTGAGCTTGCATATCTGTTCAGTGTAAAATGTGTTGGCCTAGGTTTAGAAAAGTCCACTGTGATCTCCAGGGTAGTTTTGTATGAATCATGAAATGTGTTTGCTTTACTTTCAGCTACCTGCAGCACTGCTGATAGAAGGCCACATCACCAACACCAGATTTCAGCCGTCTGATACAGGCCTACTGTCTATATTCCATTAGTACAGCGTTTACTGGCCATCCTGCTAGCTGTGTGACTCCTTGTTTTCTGTTTGTGAAACTGAGAAGCTAAGAAGCTGTCACTTTAGTCTGTGGGATCATCTCCATCCTTAATCCTTTCCAAGCTATAAAGTTCTCTTTCTTACTTCCTTTCTGTCCCACTGGCAATCAACTGTTGTGCCAGAATTTCTGAAGGATCTTATTAAGTTATACATAACTTAAATAACAACTTATTAGATAGTGAGGTATATTGCACCAGGACTTATTCCAGTTCCAGAGGTGTGGAGCTATCTATCATCAGCAGTATGATCAGTTAATATTGGTATAATGAAACATTTGAATGGGAAATATCTAGTGTGCCTCAGAATGAGCTTTTGTAGAAGGTAAGTAGGAAAAATAATACAAAAAGCAGGCAATAACTATTCCATTTAGAGTTGTATGACTTCCTGCAGCATCCTTGCTGCTAGCCAGTTTGATTACCAGGCTGTTAGTGTTAGTGAAGGCTGTAGTAGTTTATATTTACTGAATGCTTATTATTAGTTGAAAGAGGAGATAACAGCCCCTTAGTCAGAACTACACTGTCACTGAAATGGGTTCTACGTTTTGTATTGCTGTTTTTAAAGCACCCAAGCACTCTATTCACATCACCAGTAGCCGTATCCTCCCTAAACATCTTTTGGCATGGCCACTGGTTTCAGTTTCTCCCTGTGTTAAATTGAGGTGGACAACTTTTCATTTTTGTCTGGTTTGTGCTGTCCTGGGTCATCTAAAGCTCTTTCTGCAGTTTAACTAGTCCTGTGCATATGGCTCTGTCATCATCAGGAGTGGAAGAGAAAAGGACCAGATTCCTTTCTTACATTCTCTGACATGTCTTTTCTTCCTACCCAACTTACTGTGTTTTGGGGATACCCACCACAGAGGTGATGACATCATCTTTTCCCTCTGTAGGGAGTCCGAAGGACAGCCTGGCTCTTCCAGTCCAGTCTCCTGCTGCAGGCATTTCTGGAAGAGTGTTCTTGTCCAGGATGGCTGACAGCATATATGCTTGGGATGCTCCCACCTACTGTGTGCCACACAGAAGTTTCTTCCCAGTCTCCCAAAAGCTTATTATGAAAGACCATAAGCAGCAGTTCTGTTGTTCTGTGGAAAGAAAGCAAGAGTTCATCACCAGTGTCACAACTCCTTCGAATGGCAGGTAATTTAGTGAATATGGAAGACCCTTGGAAACAGGTTGACCTCAGCAGAAGATTTAACTGGAATTTGGGAGCTGGATACACCAAATAGGTTCTTTGAAGATTTCAGTAACACACCCTGTTTGCATTTTCTCATTGTGGCCAGACAATAGGGTAATTTTTGTCTTGATGCCTTGAGCAATAGTGTTTAAAGCCCTTTAGACATTTTATTACCTGTAATGTTCTTATGAGTCTGTAAAATGGGGAATACCAATCCTGAGTTTTGTAAAGAGCTTTGTAAAAGCACTTTTAGAGATGAAAAGCTCCATATAAAATCAGGTATGGTTGTTTTATCATAAATATCTAAAGCCCTTCTGAATTCCATTAAGCTCTTGGTTCCTCTCTCCTCTGACAGTGAATGCCACTGGTTAATGCTGTATTGTGCAAAATGGGATGTAAAAGAAAAAACAACTTAAAAACTGTTGTTGTTTTGTGGAATGCCCCATTATTTGCGGGTTTATGAGAGTTGGAAATAGGAGTGGGAGCTTTTTTTTTCTTTCGTTACTGCATCCAGCTTTTCTCTCTTATGCATCAACTCTCTGTAACTAAACAGTCTCCAAACATTTCAAATATCTTTTTTAATAGACTTTTTTATATGACTTGGTCATATTTCCCCTGTCTTTCTCTGTCCTTTTTTATTTATCTACCTCTTTCTTTTTGTGATGGGATGTCTAGAATCCAGGGTGGGGTCGTGCATTCAATTTATACAATAGTGTTTTGATATTTTAAACATTTTAATCTTTTTTATTATAGTCAAACAGCTTTTTTGGGTTTTCCTGACTCATGCTGTGCATTTAGCAGGCTGAGCAGTCCACGGAAATGTGATGCAAGTGTTGGATGCTTCCAATTAATTGAGAGACCAGTAGTGTGTGCAGGGAGGACAAACTGCACCTCCCAATATGTGTAACCTTGTAACTATCTATGCTGAGGGTGAGATCTCCTGGTGAATTATTTTTCACCCGTCTTTGGTAGGGACTTGGCAGGGCTTATTTTTCTGCAGTGGTGAATAATATCTGTTGCATCTCATGGAATTGTTGTCACTGCACTGTTCTCTCCTTTGCCAGATCCGTAGCAGGAAAATTAAACCCTGGTGTAAGAACAGGTGTAATGGGACACACTGCTGTTTGTTTTTTACAGTGATGCAGGTCAGTCCTTTTGTAGTAGAGAGCTCTTTCTGCCTTCTGTGCGCTACTTGGACCTCTTCCCTTTGTCATCATATTTCTCAGTGTTTTTGTTTTCTCAGTGCTAGTTCAGCTTCCCTGGAAGTAACAATGAATGCAGGTCCTAAAATAGACAAGGCTTCTGCAGGATCATCTGGTCTAGGAATGCTCAGAGGAGGTTGCAATGAAACTGTGGTGAAAACAGCACTAAATGTTGCAGCCTTGTCCTAATTGGAGAGTCTCCCATTGCTGCTGTCTGTGCTGGGTGAGCTGTAGTGCTGGGTTTCTGAGCTGGGAATGGGATAAAAAGAATTGGTGATGCTCTTGCATCTCCAATAATTGCTGAGCTTTCCTTTCACTCTTTTGTGGGGATATTTATTGAAAGCCACTTGAAAGTCCCAGTAAACACTTCTTTTCTAATGCCTCTTTTCTATTGGCCATTGTATTAACATTCTCACAGTATTTTTCACTATTCTCATAGTGAACTGGTGAAGAATGGTTTTTTCCCCCCTCAAAATCCCTGTTGGCTTTTTATCAGTCGTATCACATTTAGCTAGATGATTTTTAGTACTCTGTGTAATTATTGTCTCGACTAATTTAGTTGATACAGAATTAAAGCTTGCAGGACTATATTTTCCCAGATTAGTCTGGATTTTTCTTGAAAATAGGGCAACATTTTAGTCCTAGGGAAGTTAACTGTTTTAATATGAGATTTCCTTTTTAAATGATTATTAGTATCTCAGCTACTTATTGAAGTTATCTCTAATTTTTATGTGATTGAAGTTTTCCAGGTGTTTTCTGGAGACACCTCTCTTGAAATACTGTCTTAGAGAGTGTATCTCCACTGTAAGCATTGATGGGCAGGCTGTTTTCTTTGCATTCCTAATCCTCATTTCACATTTTGCCATCTAAGAGTATGCCCTGCAGAGTTAGGATGACTTTTCTGAGGGACTTCATATGAGGAGTTTCTTCCACCACTTACTTTACTGTCTTTAGTGGCCTTTCTGAACACTTTTGCCACCAGATCCGTCACCAGATATTAAATACTGAAGTTCTCACTAGTAAATTTTAGCTTGAGTATTCATTTTCTTCTAAATTTATTCCTTTATTTTAAAGATCAGTTAGCACCTACCAGTTTATGACATCTGCACATTTGATGTTCTGATGAGCAGTTCTTTGCCAATAATCTGTGTGAGTAAAGGCTCCTTCAAAAGCACCCAGATTACTTGAGAAGCCAGGTCTGCTTGTGCATCAAGCATAAATTAAAAAACATCCCTTTGCAGCTCTGCTTGCTGAGCATGTGCTTCATCCCAGAGGTGCCTCCTCTCCATACCTGAGAGTTGTTGCTTTCACAGTTCTAATAATCAGTGTTAATCCCAGTCTAACCAGGGTTTAGGTAAAGCAGAGGAGTCTGATAGCCATGTGGGCCAATGTAGAATTTGTCCTGCTGAAGGGATTTGAGACAGAAAAAGGTGCCCATGTGGACTGAGGAAAGAGCCATGTACAGAGTCAGACAGGATTTGTGATCTGACGGGTTTTGTGATGGAAGCTTATTCTTGATATTCGTTGGTACATGAAATGCTTCCTTTCTTTGTAGCGTGCTCCTAGGGGTGATGCATACAAGTATGTCTGTGTAAAACTAGCTGTTGTTGCCATCTCGAAAAACAGTCTTGAAGAATTGCTTGTGCAACAAAGAGCAGTATCTTTAAGAAAAATTCTGAGCCATTCTGGGGATTTCCATTTACCTTGTATTTTCTTCAAGGTAGAACAGAAACATGGGCCACCACTACTGGACACTGTGGTAGGAATGGGATGCTCTTGCTTTGTCTATGATTAGGGGAATGTAGTCTGTCAGAGAAACAAGTGCTGCATCTGGACTGTGACCTATCTTGGGGAGATTCAAGAAAATAATGGAGATCATTAGGAAGATTTTCCGCTATAAAAACTGATCTGATTGATAAGACAAAGAGTCCTTGGAAGCTGCATTCACAGTCCTGCTTCATGCTCACTGTACTTCTGCCTCTAATGCAGACTGGAGTTTTGTAAGATGTAGGGTTACAGATTTACTTCTTCTGAGACAAGTTGCTTGGTCATGTTGTCTCTCTAGAGGTGCAGGAGCTGGAATTCCCCAGTCCAGCCAGCCAGCCAGGGCATCTATCTCCTAGGAGTTTAAGCCAAGCCAGTCGTGAGAGCACTGTGGAGAATGCTGTGCTTGGGGGTTTTGTTCTCCTTTGTTCCTGGAGCCCTCTGTAACCATCCTCTTGTCTCTCTTGGCCAGGACTCCTGCATCCATGAGGCCAACCAGCTTCTCAACAGTATGGATAAATTTGTGAGGGCCAAAATTTCCTCTCAACCTTGTGCTAGAGGAAAGAGGGGCTATTTCCACCTCTTTCTCAGCAGTAACCAATATGAAGATACACCCTGTATGCAAGTGTGTCTACAGTCAGTTGCATTTTTAGCTACGTGAGTTTTCCATCCTGTTTTTTCCATCTCCCTTGGCAGTGTATGTGGTGGGGGTAATGCACTGGAGCCAGCACCTCTACCCTGAGCTGGCTGCTTGGTGTGACACCCAGCACTGCATTACAGCCCTGGGTTGCTGCTGCTTTGTCCTGAGTCATGCTGCAGCCTGGAGTCATTTGATGGGCTCCTGCTGTGCATGGGAGATCTCAGGGCCCTGTACTGCCCTGAGCTCAATGCTGGGAGCTCAGTGCTGGGTTTTCTGGGACATATCTGTAAAGAGCCTTGCCCCTGTTTCCTGCCAGTGCCTTTGGCTATGGCTGCCCAACACCTTAAGGGGGGTGGCTGGCCACCACTCTCCTTCACTGCTGGCAAGGGTTTTCCTCCACAGCTGGAGGCAGTGGGTAGAGGGTGACTATTGGAGCTGCAAAAAAGCTGTTTCCCTGTGATGGGCTGGACTACTGGTGTTGTGACAAACAACCCAGCTGCTCTGGCTCCCTATCTTCCTTCCTCTTTCATCCCATTACTCCCTCCCTCGTTTTCTTGCTGTCTCATCTTCTGTCACAGCTTTCTTTCCTTATTCCCTTTTGGCTTGCTTTTGTCCTTGCTGCACACAGGGAAGGAGAGCAGGGAAAGAGCCAGGGCAGAAGCTTATTACACTAGGAGCTTCGAAGCTGTTGTGTAAAATGCAGGAGAATGATGTGGGAGACTTGAGGCATGCTCATGGGTGTTATTTGCTGCCTGTATATGTGGGAGTGTTCTTGGGCTGGCAGTGTGCTGGGGGAAGCTCATTAACCTAGCACGAGTTACACTTGCCCGTATGTGCCCACCTAGGAAAATGTGTGTGTGAGCACGTGTGCATCACGCTGTCAAGTCTCACACTGTGGGTGAGACTTGCACATTAGGCATTCTCCTCGCACTCTCCAAGGCCTGTGTTTCATGCACTTGCAGCTCAGCACTCAGTCTGCCCCCAGCACGTTCCCAAATGCAAGACACAGCCTGTCCCATGATGTGACATGGCACCGCTTTGCACAGAGAGCAAAGATAGCTACTGAATGGCGTGGGTCTATGTGGTGTTCATGAATGTTTGTGGTATTGTTCCTTTTGTCACGTACTTCAAGGCTTTTGGTGGAGTCAATCACCGCAGGATCTTGAGCAGGTGAGGGCTGCAAACAGAGGATTTGACTTTCAATGACTTCTGACACAGAAGCCAGAGGAATTAGGAGGCTTCATGCAGATAGGTGTCAGGCATTAACAGGAGATGGGTGCACAGTTACTTTTTGTTATTGATTTGCTTAGATTTTATTAACATACTAGGGTAAACTTTATATAAAGTTCATTAAATATTATTCAATATAGCTGTGTCCTTGGCAGGAGGCTTTTTCAGAGTAATAAAGGCAGAATAAATCATTGTCACTAAAGGATGTGGTGGATGGTCTATTCTTGAGGAGGAGAATGAATCTTAAGAGCTGAAATAAAGACAGGACAAGTGGTTGGCAATGGGTTTTGTGATTTGGTAGTTGCATTTTGGCCACTGTGAGCACAGCTGGCAAGTCTTTTAACACTTCGTTGCTCAAACCACTGTCACTGCAGACTTTGTTGGCAATTTAAGCAGTAAGACTCAAGACCTGACTGGACTGGAGGGATGTAATTTCCCCTTGTGTGTGTCATAGTGAGGTGAGGAAGATGAAGGACTGCCCACATACTGTGCTTCTCACTGCCAAAGAGATATCTGTAATTTTGATTTTTAACAGACTCTCCTTCTAAGTTCCTGGAAGTTTCTGGGATGGTATCTGTGGTTTTCTCCTCATTTTAATTCACTACACTCACAATAAGAGTCTAACGTAATGGTTGTGGTTGTGATTTTTGACTTTTGACAAAAGGTTCCCAAACTGTGAATCACAGTGGTGAATCGCAGTGACAAACCAATGCTGCCCTATGGCCAGACTTTTTATTCTGTGCAAGGATGACCCAAAAACGAATGTGCTGTTACTGTTCATGGTGCCTGTACAAACAAGTGTTGAAGCCCTTTATATTCTGGGGCATCTTGTCCTGGTCTGGTTCAGACCCTTTAAATCCAGCTAGAGTCCTAATACTGAACTGACATGTTAGATGATGATGCCCAGAATCAAGAAAGGAAATCGGTGGCCTGCTTAAATACTAGACAAAAAAAGATACATATATGGCCATGTGCATGTGAGAGCCAGCAAAAGGGCTTGACGGATGTTCTGGTCTCTTTGCAGGTGCACCTGCGCTCTGCTGAGCGCCTCCGGGAGTTGTGCTGCTCCAACCGAGGCACCTTCATCAAGGTGGGACAGCACCTGGGAGCGCTGGACTACCTCCTGCCTGAGGAGTACACCCGCACCCTCAAGGTGCTGCACAGCCAGGCCCCGCAGAGCACCAGGCAGGAGATTGAGCAAGTTATCCGTGAGGATCTGGGCAAAGAGGTAGGGGCAGCCATAGCTTGTGGTGGCTTCTCAGGCCTCAGCGAGCCCTGGACAGCCAGAGAAAGGAAAACAGCAGCTAGAGGAAGAAAAACTGTTTCTCAGTTATAAGAGATACCAAGGGGAGATACCTCTTCCTTGCCTTTGGGAGACCGCCATGCGAGTTTTCCCTGTCCATCAGTGGGCATTATTGGCAAGTTTTGGAAAGGAGAAGATAACAGGAGTAAGGGTGTGAAAGGTGCCAGATGGAAATGGCAGGACTCAGCAGAGCAGTGTGCTCTATATGCTAAGACTAACAGGGTTGTGGGAGGTCAGGATGGAGGGCTGTCTGCTACACTGAGGGGTGGGAGCTGGAGGTATTGATGTTCAGGACGAAGATATATTGGCAGAGCTCTGTGAGGGATGACTGCTCTCTCCTGACTGCACTAGACCAATTCCAGCTATCACTGACAGCCCTTTACTTTCTCGAGCCCCTAATTAACCCCCAAAGAAAATAATAGCATAAATCACTTTTGGTGCTGCAGTCAGGTAACTCAGTAGCTCAGGAGTTGGTGCCATCATTAACCCTCAGCAGCCCACAGCACCGAGATCAGTAGGTAGGTGACTGTGTTCATTAGCTATAAGGGAAGTAAGTACAGTAAATTACAGAGGGTGTTCTGCTACTTTGCATCTTGCTCTTTACAAGATGTCCCCTCACACTCTAGCCCAGGTTGAGGAGAGGCATTTCAAGGATCACAGCTGACATGGGAAGAGGGAGGCAGGAGGCAACAGTGTACAATGGTGATGCTAGGGAATGTGTGTGATGGAGAGGAAGACAGAAGGTTGAAGACGGGAGCAGTGTGTATATTTGTTGGTTCTCATATTTTGGGTTTTTGGGGCTGTTTTGGTTGTTCTGGCTTGTCTGACTGCATGGTAACCAGGTGTGGGGCAAACACAAGGTAAATGAAGTATTTGCACCTAGAGGGTGTAATACGGGCAGATTTGGATGGGGTGAGTCTGCCTATGTGTAGTTCAAGGGTCTACATATTGTCTAGTCAGGAGTGACCATTAATATTTCCCTACAGTTTAATGGTAGGGTTAAGGTCAGCCCCCAGCCTGCAGCATGCTCCCTCTATCAGCACTCCATCCTTGTAGTGTGGCTGGTGCCAGCTGTGTTTCACAGCTCAGTGGATAGATGGAACAGGTCAGGCTGGCTGCTCCCTGCAGGCCTCTGCCTCCATGGGCTTCCATTCCAAAGCAATCTCCCTTCCACAGGGGCTGTAGAAAGCCCCCCAAGGTTAGCCCACATTAAATTACCACATCAGCCAACTCTGGCACAGTTTGTGTGGTATCTCTTAAAGGCTGAAGTAGGTGCTCAGAGGTGGGACCTTTTCTCTCAAGTGTGTGTTTGTTCAGCTGCCACTGATAATCCCTGGTTTCTTTATGCTTCTTGGGAGCTAGACAAACACTCCATGCCTCACTGATTCCCAGTGAAGCAGCTCAAATACAGTCTCCACAGCCGCCTCACCTCATAGCATTCAGTTCCTTCACATGGGCAGTGCTGGGCAATATTTAATTTTTGAGACAGAGGGAGGGAGGGAGGACAAATAAGGTAGAAATTGGAAGAAAGTGATGGAGAGGAAACGGTAAGAGAAAGAGCAATGATAAAAGAGATAAATTAAGAGAATAACATGTATAAAAATAAAGGACCTCGTAAAACTGGGCAGTATTAAAAGCTGATGTAAATGTCTCTGTTAATAGTTACAAGGTACCAAAATCAAGATATTTAAAACCAGAAAGGATTTGGGAACCTAATGCTCCAAAGCTGTCCTTGCTGGAGCCTAGGGTTGCTTCAGGAACAAATTTAATTCCAGTGTAGTTAGATCCTCAATATATTTTAAATATGGTATACTTAGCTGAAATATAGGTGGCAGAGGGGCATGGTGGAGTATCAGGGCAGAGAAGAGTGCAGAGAGGGTTCCTGAAATTTTCCCTCCTGGGAACTTGCAGATGAATTCAAATAGAAGAAAAAATGACAGTGAGGGAACCTTCCCAGGGTGCCTAGGTCTAGTCCTGCTGCTCTCAAATTCAGTGGTAAGACTTTCAGTTCTCCCATCAGGCTCAAGAGCAGGGCTCTTGAGAAGAATCTTAAGTGTAGGCAAGAAGTAATTACGTACAGCTTGGATCACTGCAGAACAAATGGGAGAAAGAGCAACTGGAAATACAGAGATACCTAGGGAGGAATGTGACAAGTTAACAAATTAGGCAAGAGCTTGCAAAAGGGCAGGAAGATCAAAAGAAGCCAATTTCATGTATAGAAGCATTATACTTTCAGTCAATTAGAAATAGTCTACCTTCTAATGTGACCTACTGCTGTGAATCTTATCACGAACTTGGATGTTTGACAAATGTTTTGTGGGAAAACTGGCTTAAATGGAGACCATGCCAATGGGACTGATGTTTGAGCAAAGACAGAGCATTTGTGAGGTGGATTTTTGGCAGTTCAGTATGGCTCTGTTGACCCCACACAGACTTGCTTGACACCCTGCTGATGGGGGATCTCCTATTCTAGGCCAGCATCATGGCTGGGGACTGGGAGCTGCAGCATGTAGCTCTAATGTAAAGGCAAATGGCACGTGTGCTGATTTGACACAGAAGGAGAAGCATCATATATGCTGATTAATGGGTTGTCCTGTCCAACCCTGTTTTAAGTCCAGGGTCAGTTTGTGTACCTGTCAGGGATCATTGGGATAAAAATAATCAGTAGTGAGCAGGTGCTGGCTTTCTAATCTCAGCCCCGGTGGTTTGGATAAGTGATGGTGGGAGGTGATCATGCCTCTTGAATGTTACATGCAGGAGTTGAGGTGGGCGGGGTGGGATTCGCAGGGTAATACAAGTAGTAGCAGTGGGAGAGGCTGCACAAAGAAATCCTTGCAATAACTCCCGGAAACAATCACCAGTGAGATCACAAAGCAAGAATCTTTTGGGGAGACAGTGGAGATACTGCAGGTTGGGCTTGTTCTGGGTGTATTCCTTGAAGCAGTTGGGAAAAGTTGTGTTTATAAGAATGGGTGATAGAATATGAATGAAAGAGCCTCTCCTACCTCTATTTTAATCTTCCTTGCTTGAACAAAGTTCTGAAAGTGCAGAGGTGTCAAACATGGAAAATGAAAGCAAACCGACTATGTTCTTTATCTGCAGAACTACTAATGACACGGGGAGAGAGAGCTGGTTCAGCTAAGTGCTCTAACTCAAAAACGTGCATGCAGAGCAGAGCCAGGCAACTTCTGTTGAAATGTGGACACCACACATTTAGGGAGAAAGGAGCTCTGGAAAATAAATCTTTCAGTGTGTGTACCTTGAAAGCACAAAATCTTTGTGCTTAGAAACTAGAAAAGGTGGAAGAAATTTTGACATCACTGGGATTAGGGGCGTTTCCTCCCTCTTGTAGGTTTGTTGGAAAGGACTGTCAAGTGGCTGTGTCATACAGGCATATTGGGGAGGTGATGCCATTCTGTTCTGAGAAAGGGCATTTCACAGCATCCCTTGTCATATGATGGAGTGGTTGCAGAAGGACTTGGCAGCTTTTACAACCCTGATCTTGCAAATACCCTTTTTGCCTTTCTGTTGCCTGCCTCCACTACTGTCCAGTGCATTCCCTAATACCAGTCTCACTTTTCTGCTGCCACACAATGATAATGATAATGAGTTTAGACACTGTGACATTTCCTTGCTTCACTGTGTACTTTTGTCTACACCAACACACACTTTTACCTCTTTCTAGTCCCAAAAGACCTCCACATATTGCACATCCCAGTAGGCCACAGCATAGCTCTACCCACTCAGCCACCAGTTATTACTTCTGTGTACAGTAAGATGTCACTTTTCACAGCCTATTGCTCATCAGCTTCCAGCCTATCCTTACACACTGGCATTTTTTAATCAACTTACTGACCTTCTCCCTAAGACTTCTTATTCTCCCTCTTGATATGTTGGTGTACTCTATACTCTACCCAGGCCTTAACTCGTGTTGGAGGTAATTTTCCTTGGTGGGAGACACTCCCTTCCTCCCCATCTGTCCTTTCAGAAATATCCCAGTTCCTGCTCCTTTCTGGCAGGTTCCCAAGTCGTTGCTCCTGTGTCTGGTCTGAGGTTGTGTGGTTGGGGATGAGGGCAAGAACAAAGTTAGCAGCCCCCCAGCTGAGGGCAGTGTGTTCTCAAGCTGGGTCTTCCCCATGTTGATGGGGTGCTTGTATAGTGCGGCTGCCCAGGTGCTGTGTGTCCAGGCTGTCATTGCTTGGGGGTGACAGGCTGGTGTAAGGCATGTGACTAGCCATGGGAGCGAGTGTCCCTCCTTGTCTCTTGGCTTACCTTCACATCTAACAGTTGCTGAAACTGTTGCAGAGAAGAGTAGAAATGGTTGAAGCTGAGCAAATGAGGGATCCCAAGAAATCCTGACTGCAGATATCCATATCTGCATACATGCTTCTGCCATTGCTGTGCTCCAGGAAGGCTGAGGCAAGACAGGTTCCATACCCAGAACACACCAGTGATTGAAAGTTCTGCTTACAGTGCTTCCTTTGTTCAAAGCTGGCAGAAAGGGCTGGGGAGAGCTCAGAGGTCAAGGCTTGTCTCTGCTGAAGCCAAATCATATAAAGGGCTTAAACAGATGGAAACACTATCATTTGGAAGGATGTCATTCTAGCTCTGCTTTGTGGAAATGCAGATAATGGAAAGTAGTTTCTAATTGCTTGATTACCCAGCACCTCCAAGGAGACCATCCTTTTCATCTGTAGTTAATTGCAGCTTTTACAGGTTGTTCAAGCACTATTTTGCCATTTGCAAGAAACCTCCTGCAGCTATACAGTAAAGGAGCTTGTTGATTGAGCAGGGCAGGATACATCAATGGTTTGACTGTGATTTATAAACAAAGCGCATGTGGTAGAGGAACCTCCTGTGCTGTGATTTGTGAAGTAGGACGCATTTCCACGGTGATGTTTGGAGGACTCTGCCTTGGATTCCTGCTGTTGTACCTGGCAGAGCACCAGTGCTGTGCAAGTAAGAAACAGATACTCCTTGTCTGAGAAGTCATTGGCTTTGCAGCAAAACTGTGGCTAAGAAGAATACTGCCCTTTGTCAAATGTAAGTGGGAGAGACTAGTCAATAGAGAATTTTTGTCAAGTCTCTAAAGAGGAAAATAATGGTAAAGATTTTTAGCTTTTTATATATTTTTCACAGATTTGTAGCCTTGTAGATTGCTAATGCATGGCTGTAGCTCCTAGTACTTTTCCTACCCTTTCCCCCTACAAGTCAGAACAATAAGCTAACCTTCTAACACATTCCCGAATTACTGTTTAGTCTTACTTAAGAAGAGCACCCTCTACTAGGACATTTTGTTTTCCAACCAGAAACTTAGGAGACACAACAAGAAGTGGATAGAGAAGCCCCTGGACCAATTCCAATGGAGCAGTACCCAGGGAAAAATTACCTAACCAACTGCTCTTCTAACTGGACAGTATTTGATAGGTATACTAATCAACTAACTTATAAAAATTGTAGAATTACTGTACCATGTGCAGTTTTCATCATATTGTGTATCTGAGGGCTTTCAAGTAAAGGTTTGCTTTTATATTATCATTCTAATGCTGTTTGGGAAGGTTTGTTCTATTTCCAGGCAACACTTTAAATTGCTTTCTGTCTTGGTTTAGGAATGGTGTTCTCCAATTTAGTACTCCAGCTAAAACCAACTGGAGGCACAAAAGGCAAAGATCACGGGTTGAGATAAAAACAATTTACTGCAAACAGCAGTGAAATAAGAAAACAAACAATAACAGCAACAGTATTAATAATGAAAGGTATAAGACAGAGAAACAATTTACGTGAAAAGCCCCTGACAATAAACATTACCTGACTATTGTGTTCACCACTTCAACGCTATCTGAAGGTACTCCTTTTCCTTGGAAGAGAAAGAGTCCCTTTCTCCTGCCTCTGGCAATGGCATGAAGTGGTATCAAATAACTTTAGGGGCCACACTACCTCCTGGCTACTGCAAAAAATGAACCCTGTCCTGGTTGGAACCAGGGCACTTCCAAAGTTCCCAGAGTGTTTTTTTGAGTTGTGTACATGAAATATTATTCATCTTTGGTTGAAATGTGTCCATGTACACCTGGGAGTATGGTCACTGCAATGATGGGCAGTGATGCCTCATGGCTGTTTGACAGGGAGGGACAAAAATGGTATGCCCATGTGTGCTGCCATGGGAAAGATAGAGAATGAGACCACAGCAAGGTGCTAATCCCCAGTGCAAGAGACTGCACTGTCCTCATACTGTTACGAGAGTATGAGAAATAGAGGGACTAGAAAAGACTCTTTTTACTCCTATTTCTGCCTGAATTCTTGGTATAGTATGGCAGCCTTTGCCATGCAAAGGGAGAAGGATGGACTTGATTCTGTACCTTCTGGAATTTGTTGATTAGCATTTTAAGCTCTGGTGAGACATATGCTTATTTCTTATTTGCAGAGCAATTCAAGCAATGAGGAGCTAGGCCTTCAATAGGCTGTTGAGTATTACGCTGCATGTCCTACATCATCCAAGTTATTCCCAAGGTAGTATGAGCCACTTTCTGTAGCTGGCTCCATATGGTGTTCTAGAGAAGACTCATTTACTGTGCTAGATCACAAGGTCTTCATGTCATAATGAAGGTTGCTGCGGGTTCTGTTATGGCTCCAGAAAGCCTCTTCTCAGGCTGGCAGTGTTGTCTAACCCATCCAGAATGCCAGGACAGTGCCTGCTTCCTCCAGCGTTGCACAGCCTTGTGGCTGAGTGCTCTGCCCAAAAGCACTGATGTGCGGCACAGTGCACAGTCCCTCTTGTGATTGCTTGGGGCTGTGGACTGACACAGAATGGCTTTGCTGAACACCCAGGTCTCCTGTAGCTTGTGAACCTGGTTCTGTCCTAAATTACCATCTCCAGCCACTCTGTGCCAGGGTGGTCTGTGAAGTCCATCACTGTGCATACCTCACTAATGGGCTCGAGGCAACCAGATCTAGGTCAGCAAGAGCCTCTTTTGCCTGCTATGGGTATTGTTGGTCACAGGAAATCTCCTCATTCTGCACGATGTTACCCACCCCCCGTTACCCACCAAAGTGGAAACTGAGCTGTGGTGGCCATTGCTCTGACAGCGTGAGGAGCTGGAAGGTGGGATGGGAAGATAAGGCCCTTCTCCCACCACTCTGAGTCTCTCTCAGTACACCCGGCAGGGCTTTCAAGCAGGCATCAATAAAAACCACATTTTTATTAAAACTGTAATGAGGAATAAAAAACCTTCACATTTCTTTCAATAACTTGGGATATAAAAAAGAGATTTTTATCAATTATGAAAAGGATTTTGGCCATAAAAAGGTAATTTAAAGAGTCTGAGATGGATGGCGAATAGCATTAATGTCACCCAGAACAAATGGTCCTGCATTACTCAATGGAAAGGCACAAGTGACTGCCTGTGCAGGTCCTGCTGCTGCTGCAGCCTCTGCTGTGCTTGCCCTGCCCTGTCTCTGGTAAGAGGCCCCAGTCACTGGCAGATCCCAGTGTTGCTGCCTCTGCACTGAGCCCTTGTGTGGGTAGCACCTGTCCAGAACTGCTGCTCCAAGGGCAGATCGGGAAAGCAAACAGAGAGCTGTATGTGGCTCAGGTAGTGAACTTTGCTTTGTTTCTTGTGTCCCTGCTCACTCTTCATGCAAGCTTAAGTGTTACTGACCCTTACTGTTGTGCCAAGGACAACCTGGTGTCCTGACTGCCAGGGAAACTTTGGAAGAGGGTGCTGCCTCTTTCCGTGGGTTTTCTCTCCACTCAGAGGTCCTGGGAGAGAATGGCTGGGTCCTGCTCATGGCAGCCTCTTCCTGAATACTCTAGGCCCCATTGTCTAAGAGAGAGAAGGTTTTGAGTACAGAGTAGAGGATAATCTCCTTTGACTTCTTTCAAATTAGTAAGATTTACAATATAGGAAGTTGGACAGTGGATTTTCTGAAGGATTGTTTGGAGGGTCTTCTGCAAGGAAGATAAAAACTTCAGATCAGAAAATGCAATGGGGAATGGCCTGGTAAGGAATAGTTCTGAACTGGATGCTTAGTGCCATTTTTTTCCTTCAATTTACAAATCCTTTAGGTGCCTGTGGGTTAGTGTATGACATACCTGCAGTGTCTGTGCAGACGGTAAGCTGTGTTACAGTGCAGTTTTCTCAGAGTTTTGATTGCAGCAGAAGTGTTGCTCTGATGCAAATACACCTTGGCTGGCAGTGCACACAACAGCTGTCTCAGGCTGTGTTCAGTGTCTGCGTCCTGCAGAGGTGGTGGATGTGCTGCACAGCAGTGCTCAAGCTATTGACCAAACACACTTCTCAGCATGTGGGTAACCCTTACACTTCCAAACAATCCCTGGAAATTGGAGTCTGTAACTGGGATTAATAGTCCTTATTCTTGCATATGGAGACTTTCTTTTTTCAGATATGTATTTCCCTTGCTCAGCAAACTCCAGGCATTTCTGACACAGCAGGATCTGTGTAGGGGCAGAAGCACGGGGCTGCTATGTGGAGTGACTGGCTTCTGTTTCAAAGCCCACTGCTAATACACTCTGAAATAGTCTTCATGTTCTGATCTTGACACAGGCTGGGTTTACTATGCCTGATTTTTCTCTGAGGGAGCAGAGAATCACATCATCTGCCTGCCCACTGATCTTTTAATATCCTACTTGATGCTGCCTAGTTATTACCTCCTGATTTCTTTCAGAATTTTACATCTGCACAGTTACTTGGTTCTTGACCCATCAGAAACATGAAAACATGATGCAGTGAGTCAGGCAATTTTTGGCAATGGATTATTTGTAGATGAAACAAATGACATAAGATGAAACAAAGAGTTACAGGGCCTGACCTTGACATATCTGCATTTTTCTAACATACACATAGACACATAGAATTTTTGTGAATTTTTAAGATGTATGGTGATCTAATAAGCTTTGTTTCATGGCACTTCGGGGATCTGTCTGACAGGCAGCTCTTGATTCTATGGAAGGATGCTGAGCCATAAAAAACGCTTCAACTCTGCCTGCAAGTTTTCTTCCCTGTGAAAAAACTGCTAGGAGTGTTGGAAATTCTCCTTATGAGAAGCCACACACTCAACATGCTTTTATGTTTTGAGAACTGAGGCAAAAATTGGGATCTAAGGGGTCTCAAAGTTCTTTACACCATTAGTGAGCAAAATGTGTTTGTTCCTAGTAGGCAGACTAGCCTGAGGAAGTTTTCTCATGTTATGTTTGTGAACATTAAGCACATTTTGCACTTATTTTCTGTAAGCTTTGCAGTATTTAGTTTTACAGAATGTCTGGTTCAGAGCCAAACTTCTGAAGCTGTCTGTGACAACTGAAGAAGTAAATTCACATGAGCTATTGCTGTGCCAGGAGAGCTCAGCTGAAGCAAACCTACGAGTTTCTAGCTTACAAAGCTCACATAACTACTGCATCTCAAATTGGCAAGTTCTTGGAAAAGGCTGTTCAGCACCAATCCTTCCGAATTTCAAGTTATTAGTAGAAAATTTACATTAGTTAGCTCATTTTGGATAATGAATGAAACTGAGGTGGTATCAGTTGTGTGTGGAGAGCAAAGCTAATTTTCTCAAGCACCTTATTGGGTGTAGCTGATTGGTTCAGGTCTATTAACTGCTATTCCCATTTATCAAGAAAGGCTAGAAGGAGTCTAGAGCAATTAAAATTACCAGGGCTTATTAAGAGAGGTTATAGTAAAGAAGTCTCTCCATGTAACTTTTCCCACCTTGCCCTTTGTACACTACTAATGTCTTTGCCCTGGATGCCAAGAAAACCATATAAGCCAATGCCTCCTTTCCCAGTGTGTCTTTCATGCTTTGGACCATAACCTAATCTACCTAATCTCTTCCTCTCAGCCCTTTTTTTTTCTTCTTTGTTTGAAAGGGCTGTGAGGCTGGTTCTTGGGATATCCTGGCCAAGGCTTTTGCCAGTCCCTTGCAGTCACTAAAACCAGCTCAGGAATTACAGGTTGGCTGCTCCTAGGTAAACATTTGAGACACTGGGTGGTTCTCAGTGAGTGAGCAGGAAGGGATGGAAAGATATGGACCAGACTGGTTCTGTGGTCCTTATCTCTCTAATGACTACACAGCCACAGCACACTGATCACAGTGTGTTGGAGTGACTGTCTCCAGTGACTCAGTATCATGTACCTGATGAGGCAGAAAGTGCAGTCTGACCACTCCAGGACACTCTCTCCTGGCTTTGCTCTCCACAGGACACGTCTGAAGTGGGTGTCAGTACTTGGCCTCTCTTTGGTACAGTGAATCCTGCATTGTAATGAGGTGTTTTTTGAGGTGGTTAGAATAGATGGAATCCACCAAGTTGCTTTTCTTCATCCACAGAAGCCCAAATATTTTGAGCTACAGGAAACAGAGCTATGTAGCAGTTAGTATTTAGAGGCTTCCTGTCCTGCTCCTATTCCAGAGGCTGACTTTGTTGCTCCATTTTTGAGCTGCATCAGCCTTAGGAAAGGAAGAAAGGCAGTTGGATTCTCACTTTAGAACAATGGGTTGCTAGATTGCTTGGAAATGCATGTGAATTAATCAAAATTACCCGCCTATCTTTGTTTACGTGGCCTACTTTTCCCCTGGTAACAACCTCTATCAGTACACACTGGGGTTGCCAGAGAACTTAGGTTCAAGCTGTTTCCCACTGCACCCTGGACTGTCAGCCCTTCTCTTTGCAGTACTTGTCACCCTGCAGTGGCAGCAGCAATGCTAGGCCTGTAAGTGTAGTTGATTTATGTTAACCGTTGAAATGATAATGTTTAATCTGTAAAGTGCTAATCTATTTTTTATGTTGATTATGAATAGGCCAGCTGTGCCTACTTTCCTATTCATGGAGTTTAGTGAACAAGCCTGCTTCAAGGCTGGGTTTGGAGGGTAATTTACATGAGAGCAGACATTGCTTTAAGGAAAGTAAATCAGCTGAGTTACACCAGTGAAGCAGGGATTTGGCAGCCCTACACGAAGATCTGGGGACAATGAAAAATACATGGGAGGAAGAGGAGGAATAGATAATAAATGGACTGTAGCAGGAACAGATAGATCAGAGCAGACACATGAAAAGTAGGAGAAATACGGTCAGGAGAAGAAAGGAAAAGTTGATACTCAGGAGAGATTGACAAGAAGAAAACAGGACAGGATGTGACTGGCTTAGTATAGGACTTTTCTCTTGGCGTCAGTGCAGAGAGCTCAGGGCTCCATGGTTTGTATGACTGGCCATTAGGGATGTACTAATGCATGGTGCCAGTGACACTATTGGCAAAGTCAGTTGTGGATTTAATTTGTTGTGCAGTTGGCTCTCTTGAGGGACTTTTATTGATCTCTGTACATTTTTTTCTGAGACTTGGCTGCAGAGGATACGAACTCCAGGGCCCCATCCAGACCTCTTTGTAGGTTACTGTACTGCAGCTTTTCGTTAGTCCCTGTTCCTTGGTCTCTGTGGTGTGCACTGTGCAATAGTTGTGTCTTTTCCATTGACTTGTCTGCCAGGTGTGCTGTGTTTCCGTATCCCATCAAGGAACAGTTAGCACCAGTAACTGGCTTATGAGCTTAACATCTTTGGCAGAGCTTTATTACCTTTTAAGCATTATTCTTCTAAAGTAGTGGCCTTGTTATATCCCTTTCTTGATACCAGTTCAATTCAGGTAGGGCTGCCCACATCTGCCAGACTGCATGTACTTCCAGGTCCATCTCAGATCCCTACTCCTACCTCCCTGTTCTGTTCGTCTGGGGCAGTGTTGTGTTTCAGTAAGACTTCAGGCTTGCTTGTATCTATGTAATTATAACCCAAGCCAGAGGAAGGGATATAACTGGGCAGAATCTGTCTGGGATTGGGCTTTGCCCCCTGCATGTTATCATTGTACTGTGCCTCTGTCCACCCTGGTGACAGCTGCTGGATTCTGCAATGCTGCTTCTGTCATTCCTGCTCTTTGTCCCAGATGATGAAGATCATCAGAGGGCTAGAACACCTCTCCTGTGAACCCAGGATGAGAGAGTTGAGATTGTTCAGCCCAGAGAAAAGGAGGACTGGGGGAGACATTGTAGTGACTTCCTGTATCTAAAGGGGACTTAAAAGAGAGCCTGGAGAGGGACTTTTTACAAGGGCATGGTAGCAATAGGACAAGGGGGAATGACTTCAAACTGAAAGAAGGTAGGTTTAAGTTAGATATTAGGAAAAAATTCTTTCCCGTGAAGGTGGTGAGGTACTGGAACAGACTGCCCAGAGAAACTGTGACTACCCCATTCCTAGAAGTGTTTAAAGCCAGGCTGGATGGGGCTTTGAGCAACCTGGTTTAGTGGAAGGTCTCCCTGCCCATGGCAGGGAGGTTGCAACTAGATGATCTTTAAGGTCTCTTCCAACCCAAACCATTCTATGATTCTATAAAACAAAATGCAGTGCTGTCTTGCAGACACACGGAAGGAACCCTCCACTCCTCCTGCACAGCGTCTCTGCACACACACAAACACCATCCTGATCCTATTCTTCATTTGCCTCTCTGTGGATGGATTTTGCCTACCATTTCCCATGTGAGCTGCATACACAAATGCCCTGCCCCTTGCTTCCTTTTCAACTCTGTGCTCAAGCCCTGGCACAGCTTCACTTCCTGACCAAATCCTTGTAACTGACCTCTTCCAAACATCCCCTCCTCACACTCTGTATAGTCACATAAAACTGTCCATACACATCCCCCACCTTGTCTTATACACTTCTTGAAACCCCCAGGCTTTCAAGGCTGAATCAGAGGCATTTAAAATGAGGCACAGGTGATGTGTGTTCCTGAAGGTCCTCATATACCCCTTTAGGCTCTGGCAGCTGGTTATTTCTCACAGGACTGCTGCTGTTGTGCAGGCTTACTGCTGATAGGGTCCTTGGGGCATCTCTGCTGTCCTCTCTGAGCCTCCTTCTGCCTGGCTGTGACTAACATGGAGCTTGTTTGTGTGGCTCCTTGACCCTTTCCTATATGGGTTTCAGCCAGTGAGTGGCGGGGGTGTGTTTATACCTGGAGTCAAAATGATCTTGGAAGTTCATTTGCTTCTGGGTGTTTTCTTAAATCTAACCTTCTTGTTTATGTGCCAACTGGCCCCATTGCTATGGCGTTTCAAGAGAGGCTTCATCTTGATACAGGTAAGAAATTTTTACATTGAGAACTACCAATCACAGCAACAACTTCCCCAGGGATGTAGTAGAGACCCCATCTGGAGATTTTCAAGATATTATAATCTCTTCTAGGCCTCCTTTCCCATGAAAAGTTAAATTAGACCATCTTTTGAGGTCCCTTCCAACCAGAGCTGTTCTGATTTGATGATTCTTTACAAATATTCTGTCTTTGCACCAGGCTGCTGGCATCTGTAGGGGTGATATGTCGTTTGGAAATAGGCCTTCAGGAATTCATTTAAGGGGTTCTGTGTGTTGGGGACCTCCACATATCTTAATGCATGTGTGGCTCAAGAGAAATGGGAACTTGGAAGGGACGGGGGCAACAATTGGCTTGTTTTCACCTGTCATTTGTGAGCATTAGCACTTGATGTCTAATACTAGATTCAGACCTTGAAATGAGATCTGGAGCGAGGTCACTGTTGATGACAAGATCAGGGCTACAGGCATGCTTGACAGAAAGTAGGTGACATTCTCTGTTGTGATGAGAAAGAAAACAAAAGGGATGGTTTGAGTGAGAAGATTAGGAACTGTGCTTCAGGTTTGTTGAATGTGAACAGAGATATGACTATCTGAAAGAAGATGACTGAGAAACAGGCTGAAATTGTAGTTTGGCTGGCAGCAGGCTGATGTAGAGTACAGAGCCAGAACTACAAGTCGCCAGAAAGGAAGTGGGAATTTTATGTGTGCTGTTATCCAGATACGGTGGTGGGGGTAGAAGTTGTGAACAGAGCTTTGTGTAACATTTCCACAAAGCTGGGAAAGGGATAAGCAAGCTGCTCAGGTACACTAACAGAGCCATTAAAAGAGCAGAAGGCTGAGGAGACTCTTCCCTTCCTTAGGGATGTTCCTGCTCTGTTAGCACTTTCAGCTCTGTTGCCTGGGAGCTGAAGAGCTGCAGAGAACACGGAAAGCCTTGAAGATCTTAATAGAAAGGGGCAACTACTGCTCTACTGCAACCATGGATTAAGAATTCCTTTGGGTAGGTGGGATCCAGCAAGGAGTTGTCTTCTGCTATGCTTCCACTGTGCACTGGTGTAACAACTGAGACCCTCCTTTTGTTAGCAGGGGGAGAAAAGAGAAAGAAAGCTTTCAATTAAAATACAAAAGATGGCTGGGAGTGGAGGCATTGTATGCTCTTTAAGGACTCTGATCCTATCGGTCTGAACAACTGACAAGTGTGGCTTCATCTTCACAGACAGGAGAGATGCAGAGGAAGTAGTATTTCCCCAAAAAGTCAGAGAGAAAAGAGTGGATTTAATGAGCATTGCTCAACTGGGAGAAAGATAAAAGAGCAAATTAAACATTTGTACGTGCAGAGGAAGAGCGGGGAGGCATCTGCCCCATAGCTTGCACTGTTAGAGTGAATAAGTAACTCACAGGTCACTATTTTCTTTTTCAGCCCTATGGGATGGAAAGCAAACAGGATTATATATGTATATACACACCTTGGCTTTGCTTTGGCATGTGCATTTTGCATAGGCTGTAAGATACGTCATGCAAAATAGACTGCACAGTGACATAGTTTACTGTGTACATAGAGAGACTGTTGTTTTTCATCTTCCATTTCCACACAAGCATAGTTGTTGATGGACTCTTGCTTAACCATTAGGATTGAGAAGCACTGGCTGCTGTTGGAGGCTGGTCACAGATAGGCTGGGGTGCAGAAGTGGTTTAGGGTATCAGGAAGGGGACTAGCTGCACCAGATGTTATATTCTGAGATGGAAAGAAGTGGGATGCTGAATGGGCCACAGGTCATTGTGCTGATTAACTGCATCTGGAAGCAGAAAATGAGCATTTTCTCAATGTCCACGTCAGTCTTAGAGAGACTGGTTCTTTGTTATCACTCGGGGATTCTGAGGAAATAGTTGATTTAGTCATGCAATGTCCTTCCACCTTCCATGTTCTCCACAGGGAAGTGAACTGGACTTGCAGCTTAAAATTATGACATAGTTTCCAACAGCAAAACCTTTCCCTTGATAATGGACATATTTGATAAATTGATTTTCTTGGAATTCAGTTCTGTGTATGAGATTATAGACATGGGGGAAAGGTACCTGTATGGAGTACTGTGACAGGGAAAAATGCTCACACACACATGGATGGGTTAGAAACTTGTTCAGAGGCACCCCATCTTTGCTGTTTCCTTTCTCTGGTTTCCTCTGTATGCTTGTGCTACCAAAGATGTTGTGCCAGCCCTGCAGATGATGACTGGATTCTGCTTTCTTACAATTTAGCTTGATATCTGCCTTACATCAGAATTATATTGTGCAGTTCCTCTGCTTTCAGAGTGCTTTGTGAAACCAGCACTTGGACAAAGAACAGCTGAATGAAGCTGAGCATGGAAGAGGCTTTGGTGAAATGCTAGTGGAAAACCTGTAGAACTCCAAACTGTTGAAGGCATCTCTGGGTGCTGAGCTAATCTGTTAATCTTAGGACCCTGTGTCTCTGGAAGGTAGTAGGACATCCAGTAGCTTAATTGGTGAAAAACATTTGTCTCCTTGTCCCAGTCAGGAAGATATTCCTGAGCCAGTTGTGTTCCAGTCTGGCCATTGACAATCCTTGCTTTTGTTAGACTGAATGTTGTTTGTTTGTGGGAGCCGTGGATAAATGGCTCCCCTTTTAGAGAGATGGGAGATGAGGTGCACCTCACACACAGGGTCTCAGGAGACATACATCAGCTCTGTCTGCTCATTGCTCATACTGCCTGTTGTAGCTGTCACCTCTGAGATCTAGGTTTCGATCTGGGATGAGTGATAGTCTCAGACAGCTCTGCCTTGTCTTGAGGATCTGACTTACTCAGGAAAATAAATGAAGCTACCAAGAGTGTGTCTGAGCACAGACTGTTATGCAGGAGTCTTCAGGGATGGAATAAAAGGCGCTTTTCCTCGAGGTATGGCTCTGTAGTAATTACAGGTACTATAGCAGGTAAAGTAGACTGATACTATTGCTGCACAGCTCAATGGATGGATGTGATGAATACAAGAGTGGTTTCATGTAGGCTTTTCCACTGCTTGTCTAGCCAAGAGAGACTGTGGAAAGAGGATCATAAGTGAGCAGAACAGGAAGCAGCCAGGATCCTAGGTATCAGACAGTGAATGAGTGAGCAAATATTGGTCTCTGGCTGGTGGGGAGATCAAGGACCCTTCCTTTAGCAGAGTACATTTTCTCTAACAGTAATGGCTTTGTGACTGAGAAATGCTGTTGGTAGGATCCCAGAGAGGATTCTCAGGGTTTTAGCAGGTAGCGGGTAGTGGGAAAAAATGAATTTCATACCCCACGTGTGTCACAGCCATTTCCTAGAAGAAAGGTTGATGGTTTATGGACAGCCCTGGTTTTGTGCTATTATGCAACGTTAGCAGTGATTGGCATGCCAGGAGCAAGTGCGTACCATTGGCATGTGAAGTGACATGTTTGTGGCTGTGTGTAATAACTGTTGTGTATGTATTATACAGATAGGTTTTTAAAAGCAAAGCTAAAAATTTGGTCCTTATAAATTAGACAAGGGCGGATTTCTAGCTATGTTGACAGCCCTAATTCTGCTCATCCAAGCATGAGTGCTGTGACACGGTGTGGCCCAGCATCACATGAGATATCAAGGAGAAACAATGTTAGAGCTCAGCTCTTCCAAATTCTAGGCAGGCACCTTATTGCACATCTCCCCCTGAAAAGATAGATGCAGGGATTTTGTGCAATAAGCCAAAAGTAATTGTTTCAGTGCATGAGAATACACACATACCTTTACCTACATTCATTTGGATGCAGGGTTTACCTCTCTATATATGCACATGGACGTGTAAATGTAATGTGAACACCAGCAAATCTATTGAAAAGAAAACCACTGTTCTGGATATATCTGCAATATTATTAAAAATACTGAATTAATAAATACATGTTCTTGACAGATGCATTTAGGAACCATCAATTAAGCTTGGCATTCATTAGGTGGGGAGAAGTCCAATCAGATTTCACTGACTCAACAAAGCCGCCTATAAATTGTGGGCTGTTTGTTCTGACGTTTGATGAATTATTCTTCATAATCCACTGTCTACTGCGATAAATCTAATCTTCTAGTTTTTGCTGTCTTAATAATTCTCAGAGCAACACTGTGACATTTTGTTTTTGTAGAGGGGATAGAAAGGCTTGGACAATGGAAAAAAACCCTCACTTGCTGTCTGGGAAGTATACTGCTTTACACCAAGGTAACATTTTTCTCACACCTAGGACTCTAGTCTTCCAGACTTGCAGGGATCAGTGAGTCTTTGGCACCATGAGCCATTATGTGTATCTTGTTGGAAAGATGACCAGCCTAGGATGAGGTTCACTTTTCTTCAACCAGGAAAGACATTCAGATTTCTGAGAGCAATAGTGTTGATAAAGTGAATTCCAAAAGTTCTGGGAAGTGCAAGCCCTAGTAATGCTGCAACAGATGTAGAACTGAGTGTCTCTTCAGGTGTTCTGCTCCTTGGAATAGAGGGGACATTGTACTACATTGGCTATGGTGGCAGCTGCAACCCCCCAGCTTTTCTTCCCAGAATGATACTATGTTGATCTATTTTCCAGCAAGCTCGTGAATTCTATTATCACACTGCCCCACGCTGTCTTGTCTGGGAGGCTGCAGACAGTATGATCCCTGTGTAGCTCTCAGAAAGCTCCTGCAGACTGAGCTCACCTTAGCAAATTGCCATCCATGGAGCCATGATCAAGAGGGAGCTGTTTATTGCTGTCTTTATCAGTTGCAGAAAAAACAGATGAATTGAGTCATCTTATCAAGGGAATTCCAGCTTGGAGAATCACAGCACAGGGAATGTGCAAAATTTACCTACCTCAATCACTTTCTTGCTGTCCTCTTCCTCCATGGACTTGTGTCACAGCTGTATCATTCCCTTTGTCTTGAACAGATTTATACCAACTTTTCCATGTGCATTTTCATGTGCTGTTACATGGCTTCAAAATGACAGGTGACTGGTCAGCTGATCCTGACCATTACAACACAATACTCTTGGTAATGGAGTTCTGTTGTATCATGGCCTGTCTTGAGTATCGTGGAGACAAAAACAGTTCCAAGTTAATCATGTGTTACCAGGTTACCCCCTTTTAAAATAGCAGGACATCTTACAGAATTCAGTCTCCAAATACAAAATGCAAGACTCAGGAGCAATTACAGTATGCTGTGATCAGAAGAGGAGATCTGCTGTGAAATCATAGTCGAGGTTTTGAATGTTTCGGTTTGCACTGGTTTTGGTAATAAAGGAATAGCATTATTCCTGTTGGGCCTCCTTTTGTGAATTATTTTGTGCAGCTGTGATTGGTGAAGCTGTCAAGCACAGTGAAGTGTCTGGAGATGGCCTGTGCCTGAGATGGTCTCAGCTCTTGCTGCATGTTCCCACTTGTGTCAGACTCTGGCCAAGTTCCCTAACATAGGCATATTTACCTTTGTTCTGTTGTATTTACCATACTAAACAGAACAACTTTATTATTTGAAGCTACACAGCAGACTTTTCATGAAGATACACTGTTTCCAAAGCTGAGGGTTTACCCTGGACACAGGGCTACTTTTATTTGTGGTTTCCCTCTACCTAGCTTTGCACTCCCAGAAACTTAAAGGGTTTTCTAGGCTGTCAAACAGTGTCTGAGTCCCAGCTTGCAGCAGGTGGAACAGGTCTTCCATTGTCCATCCTGCTGCCATTGAGACTGGTCATTCTGTTGGGATAGCTTCTGAAAAATGTAGGGATGACAGTACAGATCAGACCAAAAGCTGGAGCTCCCCACTGTCTCCAGATGTAGCCACAGTTGGCTAAGAGACAGTGGGGTTCAGCCTGCAAGCTAAACAGGGCTGGACTGTTGAGATGCCTTCTGTTGGTAGTGATCCTGCATCTCACTGCACCCTTAATTTGTCCTGAACAAACTGCTGACACATGGCCAGCATTCTTCACAATGGCAGAGCAGAGCCACCACATCTCATGTGGAATGATGTTTTGTAGTGCTGGGCTGAGAAAGGGCTCCATGACTTAGGCTCCTGCTCCAGGGTACTGTGCTAGCAGCCTTTTTGGAGAGGGAAGAGAACATACCTCTCTGTGAAGTGGGCAAGTTGAAACCAGGCAGTAATACTCCATCATTTGCTGCAGCACATGAATATAAAAAGGTTGGGATTAAGAGGCAATACATTTCAAAAGAAATTAGCTAGCGAGACATGCACATTTAACTTTTATGGTTTAGAGATTAAGATATCAGGCTGGAACTTGGGATATCTGGGTTAAATCCCAGCTCTGTCAAAGACTTCTTTGAACATTCTAGGCAGGTCACATAAGGTAATACTTTCGGAAAGGACTCAGGATTTGGGAACTTAAATCCAATTGACTTCCAGTATCTCCCTAAGTGTTTAAGGACAGGATTCATAAAAAATACTGAGGCATCTTGATGCCCAACATTGTGGCATCAAGGTGGTATGTGCTGCAGACCTTAGGAAGAGCAGCTGTGCTTTGGGAAAGCATTTCAGCATGTGAGGAAGCCTGTAGCTGACATCTGGGAACTCCTGGAAGGCATGAGTTTGTGCAGGGCCCATGGTGGCTGTGCACCTCATACAATGGCACTCTGGGCTTAATGTGGTCTCTAGGTGCAACCTCAGCACAGATACATACTAATAAGTGTCTAAGTAGATAGATCCTGTAAGAGCTTTTATATTGGTTCCCTGAGGTGTGAATACTAACACCAACAATCATGAAAAGATTTTGCATATTTACAATTAAATGAGCTTCATTATTTAGAATTAAACAGTCAGGGCTGTGTTTCCAGCCAGTGAAGTTTGCTGGTGGAGCATGTGCCCAATGGGGACCTGGCTATATGGAAGGAGTGAGGGAAACCAGTGTGTGCAGGGACACTGCTCACCTGTACATCTGTAAACCTTCAGCTGGCTGTCCTGTTCCTTTCAAAGAGCAACCCTAAAGTTCCTTCTAAACCTTTATTAAACCGGTTGGGAAACTGCTTGTTTCATCTCCTGCCAGGATTACAGATGGTAACAGGGAGTTTGATGAGGCTGTTTGAGACCAACTGTGGCCTGGAAAAAACTTAAGTCAGGTGGGCTCCAAGGCCATCCCAGACCTTTGCTTGCTCATTATCCATCCTGGAAATGACAGTTTTTGTTAAAGGTGCTTGTGAGCACTAAGAGCCTGCAGCCTGTTCCAAGAACTCCCTGCTTGCATGAAATGGGTGCAGCCGCCTTCCCTTGGCGGGCAGGCAGTGTGGGAACCTGGCTCACTTCTCTGCTTCCATGTCATTCTGCCTCTCGCTTGCTTTTGCCTGTCTGGGACACACAGCCTGCAGCAGAGGCATTAGCTACCTCCAGCCAGCCGAGAAGAGACAATTCCATAATGAACGAGGGTCATTTGCTAAGTGGGGGGTCCTGGAGCCCAGCCATAATTGTTCTTCAGCATTATCTCAGCCTCACACCTGCTCATGTAATGGCTCGGCTGTGATCTGCTCCCTCCCCCTGTGCATGTTCTGCCCTTCTGCTCCTGGGGTATCCATCAATTCTCTGGCCCTGTTGCAGTCCCTCGCCTTGCTGTCCTTGCCTGCAGCCTGTGAATGTGCACAGATTTACCCTGGAATTGCAGTAGGGCCACTGGGCAGGCTCTACCCGACATGACTGCTAACCTGACTTTCATGTCATAAGTAGCGAGTTTTTAAATGAAACTTTTCAATCCAAAATAACTCCTAGATGCAGCTTTCTTCGTTTATGTTTCTTCAGAAAATTTAGTCATACGATAATGAGGTGGATATTATTCCTGCCAGAGGGAACATGTGCAAGTTTTTTTTCCCCTGCGTGCATTCAGTACTGGTGAAAATGGTTGGATTGACAGTGTAGGCAATTAAGAGGTTTTGAAATCCAGAGCAGATGGAATTTTATCCAGTTTATATATGATCTTACTATAAATGTACCTTACTGGATTCAAGCCAGTGAACTCCCAATTCTGTGTTTTAACCTTTGGGGGGTGTTAGCCAGTCTTATGACAGCTAGACTAGTAACCACTTTGTAAAGGGTACATCCCTCTGATATGAGGATGTAGGCTAGTGAGAGAGTTGAAGAAAGCCCCAGCTTGACTTCATATGGCAAGTCTCTGTTTGCATTTTTTCTTCCTTGTGGAATCATACAGCCCAGCCTGCTCTTGGCCGCCTTAAATCTTCACCCTTAACAGATCCTCTCTTCAGGCAATAGATAAACTACACATAAAGGTAAAAGTCCCTGTGTCTTGAACACATTTTCTCTTGAGACACAGATGTCAATAGGTTTGAATTATGGACCTGCTGTAATTAAAAACCACATAACTAGTTGTTTTTAAATGCAGTTGTTTTACTTAATTGATTTTGCCGCCAGGACCAAAGAGAATTAATTAAATAAATAAAATGCACCTTCCTAGTGAATTACTGGAGGCAGCTGAGTCTGTGTTGGTATCTAATTACTGCAAATGTTCCATTTTGTTGCTAGCAATAGTTTTCTGTGGAAGGGGCTCGGAGAGAAAGGGTAGGATGGGAGGGGGCTCATTCCTTAGCAGCTGCAGGAGGGAACAGGCTGCTCCTTGTAATATTTTTCTTCCTTTTCAGCAAAAAGAGTATTCGTTTAAGGCTTTGCATGAAGACTTTGCTTAGAAGGTCTTTATTCATATTTAATTGCTAGGTTGCTGCAGCTCCCATCTTTAATTACCTTTTAAAAAGCAGGTTATAAAATGCACTGACATTCTTTCTTTTTTGTTACTGCATAAATTACAGACTTCTTAACTGCTCACTTGAAATCAGTTGCGCCCGTGAGAAGGGTAGGACGGGTTCCCTTTGCTGACTTCTGGAAACTTCAGAGCTTATGTTCACCTTGCCCTACAGAGCAGGACAAAAATCCTCAACTAGCGTTACATGAACTATGCCTGAAGCCACATACCTGTGTTGGTCCTTCCTGTGAGCTGGCTGACTGTGGAGGGCCCTGGCTCGTCAGCCAGGCTCATACTGCACTACCACAGTAGTAGTGTTTCCAGAGCCTGCACTGCCTGGTGCTGCACTCAGGGTCTCTAGCAGGGTGCTGTGTTATGCAGGGCAGATGGGTCTTTGTCCCTCTCCCATTGCCTCACCCATGCCTACTTCGGATTTTGCTTCCTGGACCTGCTCCTGGTAAATCTACTTGATCTGCAACTTTCCTTGTAGTCTAGCCCTGAATTTCTCAGCCAGAGCTTCTAATAATTTCCTCTCCTGCTTGCAATGTGCTTTGCTGTCCCTGCTTGGTGGTTTTTCTGAGTTGAGAGCACTGATTACTTTTACAGAAGCTGTGACAAAGCCCCTCACATTAATCATGTTTTCAGGCCAAGTTGCCAAGGTTGAAACAGCAGTTTTTCTCCCCCTGCTCTGAATGCAGCCCTTAACCACTGCTCCCAGTCATGTACTGGCTTTCACCAAGTAAGCTAGCTGCTGCTGCTGTAATCCCAGGAATATGGACTGTCAGGTTTCAGGGGGTGATGGTGGGTGGTATTAACTATCTGCAAAAGAAATGCATGCAAAGGAACAGCTGTTGGCTTCTGCACCCAGGGTGCTGACCATAATCACTCCAACTCATTTTCAGGACAGCCTGGAGAAGTCCCTCAGGTACTGCCTGGCCACTACAAGTCCAAGATGAAACATGCTGCTGAGGCTCTGCCACAGGTTTCCATAAGGAGTGTCTCCAGGGCACTTGCATGTTTGGCAGGCTCCACTCGGAGGCCAAACAGTGACAAGGCTGAGGGAGGGGACAGAAGAAGGATGAAAGGCCTGAGTCTGCCCAGCTTTGGCACATGAACTTGCTGGCCTGTGGGCAGGGCTTTCCTGAGAAAGCCTCTGTTACCCCAAGCTGATGCCTCTTTCTCTTCTCTTGGCAGATAAAAGAGCTCTTCAAGAGTTTTGAGGACACTCCCTTGGGAGCAGCATCACTAGCCCAGGTACACAAAGCAGTGCTGCAGGATGGGAGAACAGTGGCGGTGAAAATCCAGCACCCCAAGGTCCAGGCTCAGAGCTCCAAGGATATTTTGCTCATGGAGGTAAAACTACCTGTTGACTTCAATTTACAGAACAATTGCCACTGAACAGCATGGGGACCACATTCACCCGTGGTGTAAGCAGGTATAACAACACCAACCTGTAGCTTTGAAACCTCCACAGAGATCAGTGCATTCTTGCAGGATTAATACAGAAAATTGGTGAGGATTGCAGTGCTGGTGAATGTGTGGACAGAGAGACTGAACAGCTGGGTAAGAGGGAAGTGGAGCAGAAGGAGAAGACAGGTAAGGATGAATGATATCATAGTAAGTCTATGTAAGATTTAAGAACTAGAGAGTGAGTCGTGAAGTCTCTTTTCAGCCTTTGTGCCCATTAACTGGTCCAATTCTCTTGTAGTCAGGGCTATGTGGCCAAGGAAAATCACTGTCCATGATTAGCATGGTTTTTTAAATTAAATACTAGTGTGGATTCAACAGTGGATGAGGTTGCTATGATTCAGTTTTGTTTCTTGATCAGCTCCTTAATGCTGAGCTGATTCATAGTAGAAACGAAAACACTGAAATGCAGAAAGGGTCACCTACCAGGGGCAAATACACAAAGGAGGGATTTAGCTAGGAAAAAAGTCTCAATGCACGGCTCCTGTTCCTCTCCTGAATGGTGGATACCACTCATATTTCCCAGTGCAGTGCTGTAGCTTTTCCCAAACTTCTAAGTCTAGCCATGGAAAGGAAGAAGTGAAGAAAAACTGTGGCACTGTACTGCATTGCAGTGCACAAAGATGCCAGCAACATGGTATAGAACAGGAAATGAATACAGAGCTGAGGTGGAGGAGATGAGAAGGATTAGGTCTAGAAGTGGTAACACTAGGGCTTTTTACTCTCCTAATGAAGCAGGTATATATATATGTATACACACATATATATATGTCTGTATAATACAGTAAGTGCACATTAATTGTCAGAGAGGTAGGTCCATGCTACTAAAGAGGGGGAGGTTAAGCTGAGGAGTTCTGATGAGTGTTTGGAGGGTGTTGCTGATGCAGTAATAGTTCTCCATCACAGAGACCAGAAATCAAAGATTCTGCCAGCACCCTCTCAGAGTACTATGTAAGTAAAGCTTCTCTAGGCTGTTAAAATACCCTGCTTTGAGCAATTCTGGCTAGTCTGCATAGAAGCACAGCTGGTTTGAGCTGGGGCAAATTAGTTTGCAGCTGAGTATTTAATTTTAACTTACAGTGAAAGAAATTTTTGGGTTCCAAAAAGATGTCTACTGATGGAGACAGTCTTATTTAAAGAGACTGCTGGGAAGGAATCTGAACAAGAAAAGGTTGCTGGAAAATGCCTAAATTCACTTGAGGTTTCATAGCATCAGTGCTGACTCTTTTAAAATCAGTACAGCATCTAATAAACCCAGAGAGAGATACCTCGCTGCTCTCTATATATCAATAATTATTTCAAGACAGTATATTAGACAGACGTCAGAAAAGGGGTAGGTGAAGTGCTTGTTACTATGTCCCTGCTGATGGTCAAGTTGGCAAATTGATTGAAAAGAGCATTTGAAGAAAGGAAAAAAAGTGCATGAATTTTCTCACATCAAGCACCAACAAAATAATCTTGGAGGCCCTATGAAGTTTATGTTCATGTTCATGAAGATCGCTGGTTATATTTCATCTGGGTGACATAAATTTGAAAGGATTTATGCCTCTAGATATAACAGTAAAAAGTACAATTCAATAGTGTCTGGAACCTGGTGATTACATTTTTAAAGGAACATTGAGTTTGCAACTGACATTTAGATAAGAGAAGTTGAGATGGGGTGGAGAACAAATGTTGTCACACAACTGAGCAGGAGCAGTGATGGTTCATAAATTTATTTTTGTCATACATTTCAATGATAGCAGCTTCCTGTGTGTACTTTAAATGTTCCTCCCGCAGTGCAGGAGTTCCCACCTCAGTGTGGAGATCGAGAAAGGGAAACTGCAATAACACACACTTAAAAGCCGCCTTCTGTTTTCAGATGAATGTACAGAACAGGTGAAATAAAGACAGCAAAGTGCATTGTATTTTTATGAGTTTTTTAGTTGTTTTATGACTCAGTTAGTTAAAAAGAACCAAACAAACTATTTTCCTTAAGGTGTGGTCCACTTGTCAGCTTGTGTAAATTTGTGAGTCTGGTGGAGAAAGTGTCCCTTTGTTTGAACAGAAAGCACGCTTGGCTGCTGTGCAGCTTTGATTATGCCATCCAGTTGTGTAATGTTGATTCACTCACCCCTTAAATGTTGCTTCAAGCAAATGTTTCAAGGAACTTTTTGGCTGGGCTTTTCAAGGTGCTGTGTTGCTGAATACCTAATCCCTGTAAGAAGAGCATTCCATGTGGTGGATGTATGATACTTGGAAAATACCTCCTCAGCCTTGTGAGGATGGCTTTGTCTGATGCTGAAGAGCAACTTGCCCTCTGATCCCCACCAGAAGTGTTACATAAAGATCTGTAGCCTACTGACTGTATCCAAACTCCACTGTCTTCTTTGAACTGCCCAGAGGATTTTCTGTGCTCAACAGTGGAAGAAATAACATAGAGGTGACAAGTCTTACTTTAGATCTTCTTCATCTGCTTTATCTGAGAGCTGTTCAAATGGTCAAAGAATGAATTGCAGAATTATAAGACTCAGAAGATAATTGCTCCAGGGCAACACCCTTCGTGAGATCTGGCCATGTCCTCTCTTCTCCTGAGATTTGTTAACTTACTTCTAGGCAGCAGCCAGCTGGCCTCCCTTTGATATGTGTGCCATCATTTAACTCCTAGATGTGCCTTCCTCTGTGGAAGTGTAGGCTGGAATTTGTGTTATATGACCAAGTCATGACACTGTGTTGTGTTGTGATACTGCAGGAACCCTTAAAGCACTTGGTTTTTGTATCTGTAGGTTATATGGAATGATCCCATCAGAACAGCACTGAGTGTAGCTGTCTGGCTTTGGAGCCAGGATGCAACTGATTGTCAGTTTCCTTGTTCTCAGGTTCTCCTCTTGGTTGTGAAGCAGATTTTTCCAGATTTTGAGTTCATGTGGCTGGTGGAAGAAGCTAAGAAGAATCTGCCCTTGGAGCTGGATTTCCTCAATGAAGGCAGAAATGCTGAGAAGGTTGCTCATATGCTCAGAAACTTTGATTTCCTGAAGGTGAGGAAACATGTATTTCTGTATATGTATGTGCATTAATAGTCTCCCTTACAGTGTCTTATGCCTCTCATTCACCAAGTGGAGGAACTGTAAGGAGGGAGAATGGAGTTCAGCCCCTCTGTGTTACTCCTCCTAGACTGCTCTGCTAATACAGACCAGAAAATGCTCTGAGACATGCTTTTTCCTTGTTTGTTTCCTACTGAATGCACTCCCTTGGGTCAGGAGTGGTGGCTTGGGACCAGCAATCTCTGGAACCTGCTACTTATTTTCCCAAGTTTTCTTTCTGAATTTCATTTTCATTTTCTTTTTGAACTTGTTCAGAGACTGTGAATTTGCCATTCTTTGCTGAGCCATCTGATGGTACCTTTCCTTGGGCTCTGTCTCAACTGAGGACGAGAAATGGATATAGAACAGAAAAGCTAGACTGAAACTGATGATGTGAAGTAGTATTGAGGATACCTTGTATCTCAGGAGGAAGCATGTTCACATGAGCCCTTTCTACTGAAAAAGGCATGTTCTGAATTGGACATCCATCCTTCATACATATCTACAGCTACGGCATTCGTGTTACCTTCATACGGAAACCCAGTTGCACCCATGTGTGCTCTTCCCCACTGACTCTTTTACCCCACCTCCCCTGCCACACACTAAGGTCACTGACAAATGTCTCAAGTACAACCAGACATGTATGCATCTCATTCTTGGAAAGACAGAAGGTCTCATCTTCAAAGTCACACGTTCAGAGATCTTTTGCTGACATACAAGAGGCACAAGCCTCCAGTGTGTGCTTTCTGGAAACACGCATAGTGCCATGGTCGCAGTCACTGATATGACTGTGCCCATGGCACATACAAAAAGGCAGCAAAAACACATCCTCCTGTGGACCTTCCTGCATACATACTTCCAAATGAGCTTTTTGCTCCTGTTTATGCACAAGTCCAAAGATAAAAATGCCAGAGGTCTGAAATAAGGTGAGTTTTTGTTAGGCTTTACAGGCTGATGTATTCATTTTTCCTTGCTTTTTCCATGCAAGGGTTGTAATTCCATATTGCCTGACTCCAGGTTTGGAGGAGTCATTTTGGAGCCCAGTGGCAGCAGTGGCTTTCCCATACACACAGACAGCTAAAAGCCATCAGGGCTATGGAAGGCCAAAGGCCAATGGTTTTGCTGAGTGGGCACTTACCAGAAGTGATACCTTAAGGAATGTATCCGTTGCAGCTGTAAGTAGCATGCTGGGAAGTAAATCCCCATGGAGATGGCCAATCACCTCCTTGCTGGGGTAAGGAGCTATCATGATATCAATGTGTAACAATAACAAATGTCTTGAGATAGCTAAATAATGGATCCTCCCATCTTACCTGCCAATTCAGAGACATGTTCATCACCTAAAAACAACAGAAGAATTGGGCTCCTGTATCATAAATTTTCCTAAACATTCTAGAAAGCTGAGAAGTAGATTTTGTGCTGTGAACCTGTTTGAGCTTTTAAAGCCAGAGATAAATTATTTCCACACACTAGCATTAGAGCCAAACATCTGTGAGTAATTAAAAAAATCGCTGAAGAATTTGGCTGTGATTGAGAGAGGCATCTCTGACAGCATGAATAGTGCTTTGCAAGCCCACTGACTTGCCTGTTTAAATCCCGAGACAAGAATGAGTGTTATTGGAAGTGATCTGAGGGATCAATGAGCTAGATGGGATGGGGAACTGTTAGTTTTGGAGTTAGCAGGCTTTGTCACCAATCTAACTGCAAAGAATGGGCATCCAGATAAGCTGGGAAGGCTGTGAGTGTCTGAATCCCCCTTGCTCATAGTGGATCTATGGCATCAAAGTCTAAGCAGGATTCACATGCAAAGCATACCAGGAGTGTTGAACGGAGGGACTGAGGAGCACTGAAATTGCTCAGCAAAGGAGCCTTTGATCTGAAGTGGCACACACATGGTACAGTAGAAGTGGTCTCTCTAGGACAGGAACAGGAGGGAGGCAGATAGTGTGTAAGGCACTGAGACATTGTCAGTAGTTAAAAGCAGCAAATGCTGCTTGTTCAGGAGCTATGTTGAGCTACTGTGGCCTGGCTGGTCATCCCCTGGTTTTGGTCAGTCAGAGGACAACACCTCTTACCTCTTCCTGTCCTGCCCCAAGGTGCTAAGTCCATGGCTGAGTCAGGAGGGTGAGGAGAGAGGACTGCACAGCTGTCTCACCCTTTGCATGACCCAAATTAATTATCTCTCTAGTGGGGCACAGTAATGGGAATGGGTGGAGCTCCCTTATGTCTTTGTTAAAATGTACATGTGTGGCTTCACCCATGTGCAAAAGCAGGTCTGGGCAGATTGAGGGTTTGGTCAGCACAATGACATGAGGAATATCCACAGGGAATTCAGCAAAATGGCTCTTGACAATAGGGACTTCAACATGGAAGAAATTTTTCTGGAGAGGGAGGCTCTCCAGGAGGAAAATGGGGAGCCAACCTGAGCGACACTTGTGTCACTGCCTCTGGATGACACCAGACCTCTCCTCTGGTACCTCACTCAGCTTAATCTACCACAGCTTGAATGAAAAGTGCGTTGACATTTTGCAGTCATTACCGTGTCATTGGCAATAAGATAGTTAAGGGTCTCCCAGGGTTTCTGTGACAAGTCCCTTATTTGTGACACTTGATTTTTCTCCCAGTTCAATTGCAGATGGCCTAAGTATGCAGGGTTTGTCAGCTCAAAGGCGTTCGTGTTCCAAGGGGCACTGCGGAGATACAATTTATGACGATGGCTTATAATTTTTAAAGCTGCGTAAGTGGACCCTGTGCATAGCAAACAAGATGCAGTTCCTGTCTAAAGGAGCTTAGTGGATGATTCAGAAACTTGCAATAGGTACTAGTTAAACAGCCCAGCTAGAGGAGCTGCAGAGCAGGTAAGAAAGCTCTCAGACATCACTGGGAATGGGAGGTGGTCAAAATCCTGTAGAGTGTGGCCAGAAATGTTGCATGAGATCAGATCCTGCTGTGGTTGAGTTGGTGTGTTTTCCTCGTACACATTTCTGCTGTCCTAGGGAAGAGGCTGATAGATGGATTTACATCCCTTGGGCTCATCAGAAAACCAAGTCCTCACTTCAGCCGCTTCCATTTTTACTCCTTTTCTGGGATTTGTGTGATATATTCTCCTTCATTTCCCAAGCTGTTGCTTGACCTAACCCATCTGTTCCTGTTTCAGGTCCCCAGGATCTACTGGGAGCTCTCAACAAGGCGCGTCCTTCTCATGGAGTTTATGGAAGGGGGACAAGTCAACGACAGGGCCTATATGGAGAGGAATGGCATCAATGTCAATGAGGTAGTTTCTCAGCCATCTCTGAACTGGCCATGATGGGCAGTGCTAAACTGATGTTGGCCTTAATGCAAAATGGAGGCTGACAGGACAGGATGGGACGGGGCAGAAGAATAAGCAGATGTGAACAGAGCAATCAATCTGAGAGATCTCTGTTCTTGTGCTCCTTGGCAAAGTACATAATCCCTTTTGGGGAACACTCCTGTAGGCTGCAGAGCTAGGGGCATCCTCAAGGAGACATATGTTCTTACATTAAAGACACTGTGGCTTTTTCCAAGATGGAAGTTCCTGTCACCCTAAAGAAACAACTTCAGTTTCTGATTATCTTTATCTCATGGACTTTGCTATTAAGAGAGATTTGAAAAGTTCTGTCTGTAGCAAAACATGGTCAACTCCATTCATCTTGACAAGTCAGCTGGTCCAAAGTGAGAGAGTTGTTTCTTTGAGTGAGTTTATCTTATACCTCTGCTGTAGGCAGAAGTCAAATCTATCTTACACGCTCAGATAGGAGAGTGAATATTCCTCAAGTCTTGAAATAGTCAGAAGGGCTTGTTTTGATGCATTAACAAGTGGACTCTTGAGCAATATGTACATTTAGATTTTGAGCTGGGCTTCCTCACAGATCTCAGGCAGCAGATCCATTCTGGGATTGAGGTAGCTAGCATAGTGTAGCTCCCTGGGATTTTCTTTGAATTTTCTTTAACTGCTGGAGATAGCAAAGTTGTAGAGCAGTAGCTAATTTCAGTTCTTCTAACTTGCAGAGGCTTTTGCTTGTGATAGGAGCAATGTAGGCTGAAAATTTCTGCTGTTTTTTTTGTTTATCCATGCCTTTGGGAAGGTTGTTTCGTGATGACTTGGCACAATATGTTCCATGCAGCAGTGAAATCACGTTATTTTCCTGAGAGTGAGCTAGTCTCTAAATGATAGCTAAGAAGTAATTTTTAAAAAGTTGTCAACAGACTTCTACTACTGCAAAGTATAAGCCTCAGAGAGTTCTGGCCATCTGTCAGGTAGAGGATGTTACTCAGCTTAGTGTCAGGACTGAATTTTCTTTCTTTCTTTTTCCACCCCCTGAAATTAATGATTAACTTTTACCGATTGCCAATAAAGCAAGGTAGAAAGGAGGGAATACTGAGCCTGTCAGAATCATGTGGTGGGAAAAGAGGTCTTTTACTACAGCCACAGTAAGATGAGGTAGGGGTGCCGCTCACCCCAGGCTTTTCCTGCAGCAAGGTGCAGCAGATGGGGACAAATACTGCCTAGGTTAATTATCAGCTGCTGTTGTTATTGCCCTGGGTAAAGGACTGCATGGCATGGTGGGGAGATGAGCAAAAGGCAGCAGACTCTGAAAGGAGCGAGGAGGGGGTGGCAACCCAGGTTTAAAAAGTGTGACCTGTCTTATAGTATGACAGCAGTCTTGGCTTTCAAGAGATGCATGAGCTCCCTATAAATCACCCGCATCTATTTATTTTATCAATCCCTCTATCAGCTTACTCCATTTTGTTTTACGGTGTGGTGGAAGAGGAGTCTTCACTAAGCAGGATTTCTCTTTTGTGACAATGCAGCCTTGAAAAGCAAGCTGAGCCTCTCTCCTCTAAATGGAAAGGATCCCTGAGGTGAAAGCTCCCTTCAAACCAGGTTACTGACATTTACTTAATACCGTCTGTAGCAGGATTATCATTAAAGCTGCCCAAAAGCACATTAATCTCTCTGGATCCGTCCAAGTGCTGGATTGTAATGGCATTTAATCAGAGAAGGCTTTGATTTCTAAAGACAAGTGCAAACACTGAAATATCTGCCTGTGGAACAGTTACTTATTCATGTACAAGTGTAGCTGAGGAGGAACGTACAACTAGGATATTGACAGTGGAAGGGAAATCTGCAGAGGGGACTTACCAAGGATGAGCTGGCAGGAATTTTAAGGGAAGACCAGAATATGGCAGGGCTAAGAAGGGGGTGCCTGGAAATTGGGCTCTTCCTATTTCAAAACATAAGAACATTTGCAGTCTTGGTTGGGAAGGTATATTTGGTAGAAGTGGGTAGGGCAGGGAAGAGAGAAAAATTAGACTGAGGGGCTCTCAGGGGATTTGTAGCATACTGTATACAGGAGGAAAGGAAGAATATCAAGTCTGCTTAGAGCATGGATTTTTAAAGAAGATCCCAAATGGCACAAATGCTCCTTTTGCATCCATTCTGATTATACCTGATTCATTTAGAGAGGCCTTATTTGTATACAAGTCTTAACATTATCTTTGGTTTGCCACATGGCTTCTCCGTGTCCTTCCTTGTGAGTTCTCTGCCTGTCTCTGCAGGGGCTGCTGTATCAGCAGGCTGTAGGACCTGTGGAGCTTCCAGATGCGGTCAAGGCATGTGGTGTATTGCCTCAAACTAACCAGCCAGCTCAGGTAGCCAAGTGAAGAGTCCCCGTGATCACCCTGATTTGGATTTGAGTCAAGGAAAGGAAACGATGCCATGTACTTCAGCTTGCTAAGAGCCTGGTCATGAGCCATGGTTGATTCAGAAGTCAGGAAAGTGTTTTGTCCAGCTGAGAATTGGAAAGCAAACAGCTAAGGTACTTAAGATGAGCTACTGTGTGCAATTATTGCCATCTGTTACTCCATCCTACTGTGGCTTTTTGCTTCTTTCTGTTACTAAATGGGTTCTGCACTGGAGCGGTATCTCTTAGCTCGATAAAGAGCCCAGTACCTTCCTGTAGCTGACAGCTTTGCAACTTGAAATATGCTTTCAGTCTGGGATTTACCCTTCTGCCAAGAGTCAGGAGCTGTAGCCGTGTAGCTGCTAAAATTTAAGTGGGATTTCCCAGGGTGGGATCCTTTTGTCAGCAGTGGAAACCTCTCATGTCTCAAGTATTTGTGCTTCTAACACTCAAGTGTTAGATGAAGCAGAGCATGGAGAAGAACACTGTTTCTGGGGAAAACGGCTATTCTTGCTCTTTGCACTTGCTGAGTTAGTCTGGGGAGATGTTTCTTTGCAGATTGCCCTACATTTCATCTTGTCTGAAGCTTAGTGAAATTCACAAGGCACTGATAAGCAAGAATAGTGACCTCCAGTATTTTCAGCTTTTGGACTGTGCACAGACACCAGGTAAAAGAGTTAAATTACTCACAAACCTGTTTCTTTCTGAAAGTTGGTGTTGAACATCAGTGTCAATCAATTGCTTAAGACTCAGCAAGATGCTTTACATTAAATCCAAAGAAATACAACTGCATTTAAAGCCAAGAGGAATGATCCCCATGGTCATTTTGGGTCTGACAGAGATGCAAGAAACAATTAAAAAAACAATGACTAGTCTTCTCTATCCTGTGTCCCTTTGAGAATCTGTGCAAACTTGCTGAGTTAGTCCCTCAGCTCCCTGGGTGGATGAGTCAGAATGTTTCTCCCTGCTTACCTACCATGGAAGATGGAGCATTGAGCATGAAAATAATTTCCTGAGTCCCCAGCAGAGAGTAAAGAACATGCTAGGAGTGCACTCCAGGAGTCCTAAAAACTATTCCTGTGTCTTAATGACATCAAATGTGTTCAGACATCACCTTGCCATGATGCTAGATCACTGCATAGTGATAGTACTGCCTAACACAGCACTTTTGATCCTCACAACTGGATCACAGAGGACAGAGGGTGAAATAAGATCTCAAGTGTGACCACCCTAATCTGCTGTGGATAGGAGCCATTTCAGAGCAGAGACAGAGAAGGCTTCGTATTGTGGCTATTGTCCATCCACACCCTTTGCTAATTTGACACTGGTTTAATTGAGCAGAATTGCCCTAGCAGGATTAAGCAAACCCTTAGATGATGGCTGTAATAACAACAATGAAAGCAAGCAAAAACCCAATACAGTCTTCAATCCAATTAACCTTCGATTAAGGTTCCAAAATCAATGCTATTATTTTGGCCGGAGGAGGTAATATTGAGCCCTGAGAAATGAGCTGCACAACGACCTTTACTTTTAATGAGATCAATAGAAGTTAGTGTCGCCATCTCTTAAAATAATTGGCAAATATTACAGCCAAATTAAGGCCAGAGACTAGTATCTGCTCCTGATCTAAAGAGACAGTCACAGATGGAGGTGGAACAGGAAGGGATGATGCCCTATCAGGCAGTTTCATCTAGGACTTATCAGGGGCAGGCAGTGAGATCATCTCTACAGGACTATGACAGTATTTTTTTCTTTGCTTTTCTTCTTTATGTCAGTTAGAGACATGGAGCCAGAACCACTCCAGCTTGCTCACAAGTCCAGAAAAGTATCCCTTTCCCCTGATAAAACCAGGCTGGTTTGTTACATTGCAGCTAACCATGAACATGATATATGTGCTTTTTACTGTAGGAATACTCATAAGCTCAAATTTGCATACATTCTTTCTTTTCTGAGAATTTTCTTGCTAACTCTTGCATATTGGTGTTTTTAAAGATGCTCATTTGTGATGAACTTTCTAGAGCTCTGTTATTGTCACGTTGCTCTGTCAGAGGGTGTGCTGATTTGTTAAGTGGCGAGTTGCACACAGGGGCAAGGGAGGCATGTTGTCTAGTCTTTCAAAACTGGTAGCAGCAACATATTGTGGCTGTGTACATATACAAGAAGAAATATATCACTGCTGGTATCAAGCTGCATTACAGCTTGGGATCCTCTGAATTAGGTGACAGAAATGCAGTAGGTGTACTTGTTAAAATATTTATTATGCTGGATATGACTCCATTAACTAGAAAAAGTGGGGATTCATAGGAAAATTGCAAAGTAGGTAAGAAATTCGTAGATGCAGTGGTGCAGAGAAATTACCATAGTGGAGTTTTGTGAGGTTTGCTCTTCAAACAAATTTGTTTGAAGGTTTGCTCTTCTTACTTAACGAATTGGTGATGACTTCAGCATAAACAGAACTGTATCAAGGAGATCATTGATGACACCAAGCTGGGAGGTCTGACATTGTAGAGGAGGACCAGAGTAGCAATAGCCCTTGTTGGCCTTGAGGGCTGAAGTAGTAGAAAGGGATAAAAAAAAGGAGCAATGTCGAGTGAAAAGTCATGTGCTTGAAAGCATGAGAAAAGTTCCTTAAATATACTGGGAGTTTGTCAGAGGGAAGTGCTGTATTAGAATTAACTTTAGGATATTGGTTGCAGGGTAAATGTGTCTTTCTTGTGGAGTGGAACTGTGCAAAAGGCAGGTTGATTTTTAGGACACACCAGGTAAAGGAGCACCCTGTAGAAAAGGGGCAAATTTCTGCCGTTTATGATGCTGATTATTATCTGGTGGACACACTGGAGAGGAATGGAACTAGTTAAACTCTAGGATTATGCTAGCTAAGGAAATTATTTAAACTGAACATCATTAAAGTTAGGCTGGGATTTAGGGGAAAGTTTCTGACCATCTGAAGGGTAAAATTTTGGAACAGCTGCCAAAGTTATGCTTTCTGTCTCACATATTTCCAGTGAACTTGACCAGTTTATAGAAAGACTGTGATGTTGTACAGTAACAACCCCGAATGTCTGCACTGTGTTCTTATTTTTTTCTGTATTTCTAACTCACATAGGATGGTTTGTGACATGTAGCAGCTTTGCCAGATTGAGTACATGAAAAGCACTTCACGTGCTTAGGTTGGTGAAGAGTTACTCCCAGGTCCGGCTGTTATACATGTATCTGTCACCCATTGTTTGATTGTTGTCAGCAATCTGTTTATTCCTCAGCTCTGTTTTTTTTTTTAAATGAAAACATTGGGCTGAAAATGTGGGGTTTGCCTGACACTGTGCCGTGGTCATGTCACATAATTTGGCAATGGCAGGTTGGTGTTTGCATTGACTGTTAAGGCCACAGGCTCACTTGGTGACTGTAGTCATCATGTTCTGCTGCCACACAGATAGGCAAATTTAAGTTCTTTTAGGCAATAACACACCTATTGTTCTGGCTGTAGGCAAGGACATGCTTCTGGCCAGACCCAGAGCCTGATGTCATCCTGATGTATTAAGCTAAGCTCTGCTTGCTGATTAGCATAGTTTTTGTTCTTATGTGTTACGCCTAAATTATGCCATTCATGATTACACCTGCTTCTGCCTAGTTGTATTTCTTGTAGCACATACAGAACTACAAGTGCTTCTGCTTGTTTGCTATTCAAACCTCCTAACCAGTAGACTGTTCCTCCTCTGCAATTCCTTAGCCAGCTTTGGAATCTTCAGCTCTTTTAATCTTTTTCCCAAGTAAATGCCTCCTGCATCCTGCTCATTTATTTGCTTTCTCTGAACTCCCTCAGTGTAGTCTGCATCTCTTGTGTTAATGAGGTGTCTGGAAGTGAATGCAGAATTCCAAGAGTGATTATTATTTTTTTACAGTGTGCAGCGGAACAATGCTGAGGGACACTGGTAATGATAAAGACCTTGTTTTGTTGGATGATAAACAGGGAAAGGACTGATGACCTCTCTGTGTCATAACAAAAAGTCTGTGTGTTAACTTTGGTCTTTGCTTCTGTAAATCATTGCAACCTTTTTTCTAATTTGTGATGCACCTTCACCCTGAGGTCTTACACAGCTGAAATGCATGCTGAATTCCTCTCTTCTCCTGAGCAGAGGTTTCTATAAGTCTGTTTTCTCATTTCACCTAGCCGTGTTCTGCCAAAGTGAATTCTGTAGATATTATTCATCCGGTGGCCTTCTCAATAAGGGTGGAATAAGGGCCCGAAGTGACAAGGCACAGTACTGAAGAATTAATGTATATAAAGGTTTCATGTTCTTTCCTAAACTTTTTCTCAAGAAATGTGAGCTTCCTTTGTCTGAATTACACTGATAGGTCGCAATGCACATATTACACTCTAAGACCTAGAGTGTAAAGCTTCCTATTTTGTTTAGAATTTGACAGTATTGTTGCTTTCTATCTTAATTTATTTTGTATCCTATTTTAAAGGTATGACAACAGGCAAAATTATGTGAAAATACTTTAGTGTGCACCACAGCTCCATGGTAAATTTTTTCCGAAAGTGAAGACTGTTTATATGCTTATGCCATAAATCCCTGTAAAATATCTTTTGTATGCTAATGAAATAGTACAGAATACATTCATATGTCCTAAAGAAGCCATAAAGTTTAGTTGAAGATACTGGAGATACTCAAGGTTTCATGTTGGGGAAGAGGTAAACAAAAGTACAGCAGGGAAGAGAGAGAGGATGGGGATCTTGCAGTGAACATTGTCTTCTACCCGTGACCCAGCTGGTGGGTCTGAGCAGGGCTATGACCCCTCTGTTTTCATGGGAGGATGGGAAAATGGATCTTGAGCTGCTTTCGTGTTGCATCATGGGCTATGACCATAGACCTATTTAATCACCTTTCTGTTGATGGTGACTCAGGAGGGGGGACCTTCTCTGCATCTGGAGCTTGCAGCCATATCATAAGATGCTGTTATGAGGGTGACATGGATAGCTTGGTGAGAGGCATTTTTGTAGGATCCTATGATATTTGGGTTTGCAGGGGAACCTCAGGAAGGCTTCTGTCAAGTCTCCTTCTAAGGCAGGGTCAGTTATGAGGTCTGACCAGCTTACTCAGGGTATTAGCCAGTCAAGTCTGTGAAAGCTCTAAGGATGGAGATTGCACAACCCCTTCAGCCATGACCAATCAACAGGTTTGTGGAACTGCCAGCCCTTGTCTGGACTTGTGTTAAATGGGTATGAGGCATCATGTTGGGTCCCAGATTGTCCCCAAGTCCTCACCTTCAATAATTCTGTGCTTTTCCGTGCCCCTGGAGGACAAGCAGCTGAGATAGCGAGGGCCAAGCGTGGTTAGCCCGGTCGGTGTGTGCAGCAGTGTCAGGGCTGATGCTGTGATCAGTCATGATCTCGGAGTCCATTCCTTCTAGTGTATGGGTCCCTGGGAGGCTTTGTGAATGAGTGACGTGATGTGCTTAAAACAGACTATTTGGCACATCCTTGGACTGTCAGCAGGGGCTACTCATCTCTTCTAGGAGATCACAGCACCTGGTACTTCAGTGCTGTCCAGTTTTAGAGCCTGCCAGTCAAGGAGACTTGTAAGGGTCACTTCATAGCTCTGGTGATCTCTGGCGGTGATTCAGAAGGGAAACATCACTCCCCTCAGTCAGTACTTAAAATAACACCTGCATGGTGTTGGGGAAGCTGCACTACAGGAGATCACAGGGCTGTGCTGTGCCGCCTGTGTGGGTGAATCATCCTGGAGTGGGCCAGCATTCTCCGTGATTCAGCAGTCGTTCCAGGTCCCACTTGAGGGACAGAGGATTGTTTCACCCGATCCTACTGCTCTCCCTGTTGGTGTGCTGCAGGAAGGGTTCTTGTTCTTTCTCCTCATTTGTAGTTACTTGGCCACTATTCATAATGAATGCTCTTCTCAGAGGTGGCCACATTTCAGAGGTGGGTAAAGCAAGCCCTTTCTTGTCTGTCTGATTTTCTGCAGGACAGACTGTCATTACTATCCCTGTTACCTCTTCTGCCACTTCTGCTTATGGGGACAACTGCCCATCTGCTGCTTACAGAGTGTGTCTGGAGGCATGCTTGGAATAATTTATAATGACTGTCTTTTAATTGCTTGTTCAGCACTCTTCTGTGGAGCACTGTGCCTCTCTGGGATGGCAGGGAGGGCTGGTGGTGGGATGGCAGGGCAAGGCTGCTGTGTTAGTGCATGGCAAGGGATTGATCCCATGCCCTGGGGATGTTTGCTTGCTCTGAGGAGGTTTTTAACTTTAATAACATCTCTTGGTGATAAGGAGCAGTAGTATGGAGGGACACAGCAGTGACAGGATGATTTAAACAGCTTTTCTGTGCTTCTTCATCTTCACAGACATTGCAAATCAGATTAGCATGGGTCTCAGGAAAGGAAGAGGGAAAATGGGGGACAGTGTGATGGAGGGAGGGGAGAGGGAACCCATGTTCATTCTGGTGAGGAGACTGACAGGCTGTGGTCCCCCACCCCTTCTCCACTGTGTCCTGCTGCCATCCATGGATGGAAACACCTGAGTATTCCTTCATGCAATCTCACCCACCCTAGCAGCAATTTCCACGCCTTCCCTGTGAATGTGTGTCTGCCACTATCTGCTGTCCCACTTTCCTCCTCATTACCAGAAACCCCATTCCTACCCACAGGTACTATCTCTTCTTTATGCTAGACAAGTGTCCTTAAGTAACCCTGGATCCCACAAACACCTTCATGGTACTCCTTGCATGGATCCTTCCCTGAATGCCCTGGACCACCCTGCTACCTGTAGATGCCAGCAGCCACCCTGTGCCTCCATCAGTGTGAGGAGCTGCAGGAACTTCTCATGGATACATCAGCATGTACAGACCCTTGCTCCCTATAGGGGTGTCACACAGGCTGCCTCTCCTCCCCGGCAGGCACCCTACTGTGGGTGGCAGTATGTGACCATCTTTTGTCTCCTCACAGATCTCTCGCAACCTGGGGAAGCTCTACAGTGAAATGATCTTTGTGAATGGCTTTGTGCACTGTGACCCACACCCAGGCAATGTGCTAGTGAAGAAATGTCCAGCCTCTGGCAAGGCTCACATTATCCTCCTGGATCATGGGCTCTACCAGGTATGTAGATGTGAGGGGCTTCCAGGGCCTTGTGAGGCTGCCTTTGGGCATCAGGCTGAAGGAGCACACTCAGCTGCAGCCTTGCCCCTCTAAGCACATATGAATACATTTTTCCTACTACTTCCATAACCCTCCAATGATATTTTTTGACTCTGAAATGCAGGACAGGGCACAGGTAAGGGGTGCAAGACTTTCCTCCCTGTTTCCTGTCCTCTGTGGGCTTCTGGGGACCATGTCTCCTTTCCCAGGTGCTGAGCGAGTCATTCCGCATGGACTACTGCCACCTTTGGCAGGCACTCATCAAGGCTGATATGAAGAGGGTGCAGAAGTACAGCCGACGGCTTGGAGCAGGCGATTTGTATCCTCTCTTTGCCTGCATGCTGACTGCCAGATCTTGGGAGTCTGTCAACAGGGGCATTGACCAGTCACCAGTCTCTGCCAGTGAGGTAGGTCTTGTGTGTCTTTCCCTAACATGTGCCCTTGCTTCTCCTCAGGTACCTTTCTTTGTTAAAATTACTTGCACCACTGAGATTACAGCAGTGCTGGGCAGCCCCTGGCAGCTCTGTAGCAATTTCTGCATTGATAACTGAGCTAGAAAAAGTCAGGACTCCTTCTGCAATGTGTTTCATAGTGGCAGAATTTAATTTCCCAAAGTCACTTGTCATGGGCTGCTTAAATTTTTTATAATATTTTAATACCTAAGTGTTCACCATTTCTGGCTGGGGAAACATTTCTAGATTGTCCTTTTCTTAAAAAAATGTTGAATGCAGCTGTGCAGGAAACCATCAAGGAGGCTAAGATAAGGTACAGGAGACATAAAGGTTTAGTGGGAAGACATGAGAAGGATAATGCATTATCACTATTCATGTAAATGACTATCAGCACTGATATAAACTCCTAAAAACCCCTGGAAATTACCTCCCAATCAGAAACCCTATTAACTTGGAGTCAAGGTTGCTTAACTGCAGATCCTGTCAACTCAATCACTACAAATCTGGGAAATTGCACTTATATTCTCCACCCTTTCATATCCACACATGCTGGGATCCTTCTCACGCCTCCTCGCACACCTGATACACACATACCCCACCTTAAGAACAGTGGCAGCCCTGCCAACTGTGCTGTTTCTAGAGAGGGTCATAAAGTGCTGTGATCCAGCCAATGGATGAGTGTCTGTAAACAGAAGTGTGTTGTGTCCTATGGTTTGCTTTTATCTGCACATATTTGTAGTAGAGAGGATGAAATTAATTTAAGCTGTGTTACAATATTGTCCTAGGAAATTCTCTTCTAAAACTTCCTTCATTTTGATGGATGTGGCAGAATTTGCTGCACTGCCTTGCCATTATCAATAGCAATGAGTAGGTCAGATACCTTGGATAATGGACCCCTCCACAGCCAGTAATTTGGTTGGTTTTTATCTGAGTTCATTTTCTGCAAATAATAATATATAATGCACATAATAATAATATAATGACTGTCTAACAGATCTGTGCTTGATCTGGTGAGTTTTGGAGCTGGTAGCTCCAGAAAAAAATTCAGAGGCAAATTCAAAGCAAATTGGCACAGCACTGACTCCAATCCTACAAGGCCAGTGTTGAATCTGAGCTAGTGAGCAATGTTTATTCCCAACTTGCTTTTGAAGGTTACACCAGAGGTGTAGCTGCAGCCTCATGCCCTGTGTGTGCTAATGAACTTTGTCATTGAGTTGAATTGCGTGTATGGAACCAGCTCTGTTGTCTTTGCCTACATGACACAATTAATGCTGAAACTAGATAATCCTGCAGCAGATAATGGGGAGCTGAGCAGATTTGCTGTGGCATTAGGAAATGAGCTGCTGCTTGCCCTTACTTTAGAGGTGAATTTGAAAGATTTTATCAGCAGCAAGAGCTGAGCACTGTGTAGGCAGGTACCATCAGTGCAGAGCTCCAGAGAGTGTGCCTGAGGATGTATCAACATGACAGTAGCCTGTGAGACAAGGAACCAACCTTCCTGAACAAAATCTTATCTGTAGTACTGTACTCAGTCTGGGGCATTGCATCTTGAGAAAGGTTTGATGAAGCTGGGGCAAGTCCAGTAGGAGTCTACAAGGACTATTGGCCAAGCAGATGGAACCCATCGGGTAAGTCTGAGCAAGTTAGGTTAGAAAAAAATCTAGAAAAGGCAGGTCAAGAAGAGTTGTGGAAGTGATTTTTGAATTTCTTGAAGAGAGCTGCAAGCAGGACTAGCAGTCATGGGTTTAAGTTTAAATTCAGCTAAACATAAGAAAAGCCAGATCTAATGGCAAAGCAGTGAAATGCTAGTGCAGATGATCTGGGGAGGTTTCGATTCATGTTACTGGAGAGTTTTAGGTGCAGGCTGGGCAAATGTAAGAGGATTGCCATAGGTATAGTTGTTCCTGCCTCAAGCCAGGGCCAGGCAGCTGATTGCTCAGGGTGGCTGCTAGCCTCATCTCATCTGATTTTATGATGTCTTTTGCTGCATCCTGCAGCAGCCTCAGCAGCTGCAGCCAAGGGGCTTTCCTCAGGTCCTGTGGCATAGCTTATTTCTTCCTCTGTACACAGGCTTTGCCCTTGACAGAAAATGACAGTTCTGATGACAGATCATGTGTTTGTTTTGTGATGTGGACAAGCAGCTGGAGCTAAAAATAAAAAGAAAAGTAATAGAAAAGAAAAGGAAACCTATGTGTGGAAAATATGTAGGTTCTGCAATGATGCTGGCTGGGAAAAGGGATAAGAGATAATCAGAGAGGTATTTTCTGCCAACAAATAATGGAACAAAACAATTAACATTTAGGAGAGCTATGCATCTTCTCGCTGCAGCCTTGTGTATCTGGTCAATGATAGAAGCAGGAGGACACAAAGATTTGTTTGTCAGCAGCAAAGCAACCATGGTGGTGTGTGAGCTGTGTACATCTCTCACCATCATGACCTGCACACTCAGTTTGTGCAGGTCTGTTCCTTTATAATTAGTTTGAAGTTCACAAAGAGTTAGTGTGAAATCCCACATCATGAAATACAGGCCATCCCTCATTTCAGGGGAGAGAAGGCTTTAGTGCTGTCATTTCCCACAAAGAAGCTCCTTCCTGTAAGAAATTATTTACTGCCCCCCTGCATGTGTCCTCCTGGATTTTGGAGATTTCAGATGTTCCAGGGACTTGTCTTTGGATTTCATGACATGATTCATGCCATGGCCTCTGTAGGAAGAGGTAGGGACATGGTGTGCATATAGAATCAGCTCCCAGATACACTGTGCTACATTTACTGGGATGGTGAGGGAAATCTCAGATATTTAAACAGGCAGAAGAGACAGAACTGACTATTTTGCATGCTCTGGTGGCTTGTATTTGAAGAGGAGCTCATCTTATGTGGCTCAGGCTGTAGCCTGTAAGTTATCACTGTGTTCTTGCAGTAGGCAATGTGTTAGTTGGAATCTGGAGAACCAGAGAACATGAAGGATTGCCTTGGACTTACACTCTTTCCTTAATTATCTGCTACTGGCTGCTGCCATAGAAGATACAGGTCTAGATCTGACAGATGACAATTTTTGATCTTTGGGTTAACATGATGTGTAACTGCATAATGCTTTCTCACCTCTTCTGAATTGTGTTGAAGACAGAGGACTAAACTAGGCCTTGGAAATAGCTTCATCAGTATAGCACAGAGCCATCAGTTGCATGGGGCAGCAAAGAGCAAGCAGCCTGGTTGTCTTTGCAGCATGCCTCCACCTTCCTGAGCAATCCTGCTACATGTAGCTGCTCCTTTTGGGGCTGGTGAGGTGAGAAGTCTCCAAGGGCAGTAATGAATTCTGGCTGCTGCAGGCTGCCTAGGCCCAAGAACCGAGCTGCTGTTCTCCTGAGAGGCTATTAATACTGCCAGTGAGGGGGTAGATCCTCACCTCACCAAGGGACAGATGGGGTATGGCAAGAGTGATCTGTGCTGAGAGTGCTGTGCCCAGTGTCTGCAGGAAAGAAGGACAGAGCTCTTTGGCTTCTGGCCTAGTGTCATGGTCTGTAAAAACACTGGCTCTTCCTGGCAAATCTCAGCTGCATCTGGAGCTGGATTTCCCATGTACTCTCACCTTCTCTCTCTTTTCTCCCTGACATGACCTGGCTGGCCACAGGACATGGAGATCCGGTCCAATGCTGCTGCTTACTTGCCCCAGATCACCCAGCTCCTCAACAATGTCCCCCGCCAGATGCTGCTTCTGCTGAAGACCAATGACTTGTTAAGGGGGATTGAGTCAGCCCTGCACACACGGGCCAGTGCCAGCTCCTTCCTCAACATGTCTCGCTGCTGCATCAGAGCCGTTTCCACGTGAGTCTCTTAGCCAGGCACCAGAGGCCAGACAGGGAGCAGCAGGAGCTGACTGTCCCTGTGATCCCTGTGAGGAGATGAGGGAGATCCCAGGTACAGCAGCCCAGTCAGGGTCCAGTCCCACTGCAGCTGAGCAAGGCGAGCAGGACAGACCCTGAGATGGTGGTCAGATCCAATCAAAAGTCCTCATGATAAGGCAGCATGGTGGTGACAGGGCAGGTCTAAGAACAAACCAAAGTCAATCTGTAGATTATGTCTAGTGGTTGTCAAGCAGCTCCCTGGTGACAAGACAGGGCTGAGGTCACACAAAGAGGTCAATATGTGAGTTGAGGTCCAGGCCCTGGGGCTTCGCAGCAGGGTATGAGTGGGGGACCATTACTCTTCCAGTGTAGCTCAGGCAGGAATGGAAGGTGCAGGTCTGAGATGAACTGGGGTTCCTGGGCCTATGACCAGAGGGTTGGGGGAGGTTCCAAGCTAGTCAGGGCCATTAAGGCTTATTAGAGGCCCCCTGCTCAGAGGGCCTGACAAATCTCTGACTTGACCTCTTGGCCTGTTACTCTTAGTTGTTGATCTCGTCCCCTCATTGTGGTCCTACCTCTGCTCATTTACACATCTCAGCCTTTGTCTATGCTGTTCTCACATCCACTAGCCTCTCCAGAAGACAAACCTGTCACCCTGGGGCTGGGGACAGGGATAGAGTTGGAGGCCTTAAGTTAAGGGTTTAGGATTTGTCCCCCCAGAGAAAGGGAAGGGGCTTCTTGCTCATTACAGGCATTACCACTGGGCAGTATTTGTGGGTGGGATAGATCTGCAAGTTCACTGCAGCCTGACTGAGGGAATTGGCTGACTGAAGATCAGGCTGATGTTTAAAAGCCAGGAACAGGAGTTGTGCATGTGATTTTCATCTGTGAGTCTTATGAGTCAATGCACTTCTGCCTCAGATTCCTCCTCTTTGCAGATGAAATAGCAGTTATTTCTCGGGCTAATGAGGGACCTATGAATGCCAAGTAGCCCCTGCTAAAAAAGGTGGAGAAATACTTTTCCTGGAATCTGTGTGTCAGGGTTGCTGGACTCTTACAAGTGTGCTACCAGGAAAAGCAATAGGAGTGTGCACCAGTCCCTGTGAGCTGAATTGAAGCTGGGCATAGAAGCAGAGGGATGCCATAACTCAGGATCACTGTTCACAGTGGGAGGAGAACTGAGTTCACAAGGGAGCAGGCTGTCTCTTCTGCCAGATGCATTCTAAGAAAGGCAGTCCCCAGCTCCTCAGAAGCACTGCTTAGAGAAAAACCCTGCTGCCTGGGGATTCTCCAGATGGCAGATACTGCCCACCCCTGGGGAAGGTCAGTTGTATGGATGATGTAGGACAGGCCTCCTTCCTCCTGGGCTGTTTCCTGCTGGATCTAATGCAGCTGTTTCTCTCATTCTAGGTACCAGAGGAGCAAGAGTCACTCACTTTACAGGAGGGCCCAGATCTCACTCGCAGAAGCCCTAAGCCTGTGGCAGATCAACTTGTATGAACTCTTTCTGTGGCTGAAGGGGTCCCAGCTGGGGAACTGGGTCATTGCTCTCCTGAGACGGATGCACCATTTCACGTACTGACATGAATTGGTGGGAGAGGCCTGGGTGCTCCCTCCCTCCCTTCTGCTCTCCGTGGCACATTGGCCTTTCTGACTGTTTCTGTCTATTTTTGGGTCTTACTCCACATTACACACTGCATTGTCCTTGTCTTTTACAGCATTACCTTTCTCTGTGGCACAGAGAGGTGGAGTTGATACCAGAGCCCTCCTGTTTTGTGGTTTAGGAAAAGTAGGTGCATGATACCTTGTGTCAGGAAAAACAGGAAAGGGTACTTTCTTTCCTCCTTTGTGCAGGTTAAGTTCCACTCAGATTGTAGTGGGATTGCACTGGAAGCAAATGCCTCTTTGACGCTTTCTTAAAAAATCTTCAAGAATTTAAGAGAATCCCAACCCTACCTAGAATGCCCCAAAGCATTTCTCAGACCCTCAGAGAGAGGTGGTAAGTCCATTTAAAATGCAATAGGATTTATATTAGTTTGTGCAATCTCCTTAGTCTGATTTCTGTTCATGTGTGCAGAAGGTTTCTCAAAAGACTGAGGCCTTGTGGAAAGCTGTCACTAGGGTTTTCTCTTCCATCACCAGGGAAATGGGACTCAAATGGTAAGACTGGTGGACTGGGAGTCCAAGATTCATCTCCAGTCCTGTCAGCAAGTGCCTCTGTTTTTGAATTTCTCCTGGCCTGTTTTCTTGCAGGTGAAATGGGGGAAGAGGACAGTGATCCTGCCCCTCTTCTGAAATTCAGGGAAGGCAGTAGGAATGACAACTCAGGGCTCTGAAACTGCTGGTAATGTATGTGTACTGTACAATACTTCCACACAACAAAATAAATGTGTTGCATTGAAGACCTTTAGGGGAGGGATGCTTGGCTGTGCACTAGAGTTATGTTTGGGCCTCTAACCTAAGTCCTGTTTCCATTTCTTCACAAGTGAATGATGCCAGGCAGTGCCTGCAATTCCTTGTAAGCAAAATGTGCACTTGGACGTTCCTCAATCCAAGAAGTTTGTACTACATCTGAGTTCTCTGGTATTGCATCAGATGTGTGTTGGGATGGAATGGAGGAGCAGGCATCTTTCTGTTGGGAGGACACCTCACACCCTTCTGCCCAGATCCACACTGAGCCTGTGTCCTCCCTGCCTGTGGGAGTACGCTGCGGCACATCTGTGAGATGTCACCATCCCCATGCCACACTGAGCATTTCACCTTGTCACTGTCTGTGATGTTTTACTGCTCCCGCCTCAGACAAAAACCTGCCATTTGCTCAATGGTGCAAGTGACAGGTCTGATGGCTCTTACTCTGCAGTTGTGGGACAGCTACCAGAAAGTCTCACATAGAGGCTTGCTTTATGTGAGACATGTTTGAGATACTGGGAGACATCTCTGCTGCTTGTAAGAACTCCTTTAGCCAGGAAGGGTGGATGGCGGTGGCTGCTCACATCATCTCAGCTTTTCTCTTAAACTGCCTTGGTGAAAGGGGACATGAAGGAGAGGATGGGAATGTCTCTCTACTGTCAGAAAGCTTGCTAAGCTGAGGGTTACTCAGGCACCAAGCTGTGCCTGAGAGCAAGCCACAAGAAGACCATTCACTCTCCCAGTTCCCATACAATCTCCCGACTTGCACACGTGTGAGGCCCCACCCTGAATTGAGTTTGTTTGCTTGGGAAGGGAAGCAGGGCACAGAGTGTTGGGTGAGTGTGTGTGTGAGTCCTTGGGGAACCAGTCATCTTCCTGGCTGTGTGGGGAAGGGAGGCAGTATAGTCCAGAAAAAGTACCTGACTACTGGTGGGCGTGGGCATGATGGGTTAGGGACTGCAGATGTGCAGACAGGGGCTGTGTACATGCACAAGCATATAGGCAGAGCTGGCTGGATCACAATTGCCAAGAGGTGGTGTGTGATTGGCAGAGTTGTGGATAGGGTATTACTGAAGGTGGACTTGGGGTCTCTTTGTTTAGTCAGTCACCTGATCCTGGCATTAGCTCTCTGAGCCCTTCCTACTTTGGGGGCAGCAGCAGGAGTGATGCGCTCTCTGATCTTTGCTAAGAGCAAAAAAGAAACCCTGGTAAGACTGAATGTCCTTGCAAAGCTTGTCCCTGACCCCATGCAATGACAGGTCAGAGATTCCCTTGACTTCTCAGTCGGATGATGGCATCAGGGAGTGGAGTGGTGATAATTGCAGGATGAGACTCCTGAATTGACAAAGAGTCACAGGGGCCCTGGAATACTGGGCCTGCAGCCTGTACATGACTAATCTTTGCTCATGTGAGCAGTCTGGCTGAATCAGTGCCTTGCTCAGGCACTGGTAGGCTGGCCAGCATGGGTGGGCCTGACTTGTTCTCATCACAAGTAGACCTTCTCTCAGAAGGGTGGCCTGATGTGCCTTGTTAAAGTCCTGGAGACCCTCTAATAATGGCCACCAACTGCATATCCTCACCTTGTAGCTGCCTCTGCAAATGCCTTTGCCTGTTTGTGGCTGGATATGCTGGCCAGGGCACTGTCTGGGTCTCTCATCAGTGAGTGAAAGCTCATCCTGTGTTCAGGCCCTCCTTTCTGGAAGATCCCATGTTGCGGAGAGGCTCCCTGCAGCTGGCATTTGCACTGCTGTCAAGCTCACAGCATACTACTCTTGGCCATCCATGTTCTTTCAGTCCTTCAAAATCCCACCACATGACTGCTAGTTCTGCTACCTGAGGAAGGTCTTGACTCTAAAAGCGGTAGGGAACCAGCAGCCCCTCAGACTGGTTTCTGGCAGTGTGCAGCAGGCAGAGAACAGGGTATATTTGGCAGAGCTTTGTCTGTTGTCATTAGTCTGTGCTGGGAGGCTGCGTGTTGCAGTGTTAGCAGAGGGGCTCCTCCATCAGTTGTGCTCAGCTCTTGCCTGTCCCACAGTCAATCAGGGAAGGTTTGTCTTAGGAAAATACAAGCAAACACATGGAGTTTGACCCTTTAACATTCCTGCCTTGTCTTTTTGCTGAAAGCTCTCAAAGGTGAATGTGCTAACAGGGTTTTGAAAAGACACTTTCTCATCCCAATTTGCAGTTGTCAAACATGGGTAACCTAGATCAGCTCTGTGCACTTGGCCTCTCCTTCCAACCTGCATTTATTGGTATTTGCACCACCAGCAAACACAGCTTCTGCTGTTTTGCTTGCAGGCAGCACATGAGCTGCTGTCTGCCCAGCTTCAGCAGTAAGCTGAAGAAATGAAGTTTGGTGTAGACACTAAATACTGGCCTTGCAGCCCATCAACTCTTTCTCAGGACTAACATGGGGGTAGGAGCTGGGGCCAGAGGTGTAAAACTGATGGGTATCTTTGAGCTCCTGTAATAAAAAGTACTATGTTATAGCCTTACGGTAACACCAGTCCTGGTGGTCTCAGATGAGTTGGGAAACCAGTAGACATTTCATCTAGCACTTATATGTACCATCATTACATCTGCTGGAGGTGGAAAATGGGGCAGTCAGGGAAAAAGAAGTTGCCGCGCAAAACTTCAAGAATCTCAGGTATGAAGTGAACATGCTTTTGCACATCTAGCTAAAGAAAAGCCAGAGAGAGCATTAGTCCAGGCTGAGCAGCATAGCCTTTGCCTAGCCCATCTAGTGAACGCTAATGGTGACGAGTGGGTGGCACATAGATCTGCAGATCAAGGCTGCATGGTGTCGTCTGCCATCTTGCAGGGGTGTACAAGTCTCATGCAGTTGCAGCATAGAAGCTTTGGAATGAATCACACCCTGCTTCCCACAGCATATGTCTTATGAACTGTGACTTGCACGCAGCTTGGCCAGCGTCAAAGTCATTCCCCTCACAATGACTCCCCCTTCCAGTGCATCACTTGGCAGGGCTCTTCCCCCACCTCCGCTGTGCATCCCTGCATCCCTCCTGTACTATTCCCTTTGCCCCCATACCCTGAGTCCAAAGGGGTATGGGCAGCCTGCTGAGTCCTGGAGCATGCAAGAAGCTGTCACACACGGTGGGCTGTGCCAGGATGCCCAGCAATCAGGTGGGAACAGAGGAAGGGATGCCTGGAGTGATGCAGCCCTCAGGGCAGTCAGTGCTTTATTCCTTTCTTCCCCTGACAATCAAATGGCTAGAAAGAGGGTATGGATATTTCTTCCTTCTTGGCTCCTCTCTAGAAGAGAGAGGCTGGGGCTGGCTTTTGCCTCTGCAGCCTGAGGCTCTGTCCATGCCTATCTTGCCCAGAGATTGTGCTTGTCTCAGTGATGGCAAGACTCTGTATTGCAGCTTTCAAATGGCCCAGAGCAAACAAACAGCACTGAGATAAGAGGGGTGCTGGCTGGGGCCGTGCACTGTACTGGGAGGGGGAATTTGCTGGTGCTGCTGAGCTGGAAGGTGGGAGGAATGCTTCAGAGGCTCCCAGTCCTTGGGATAAATCCAGGTCTGGTTGGGGCTGCTGATTCTCAAGTACCTTGAATAGATGTGCCTTAAGGTGAAGGAAGCACTTGGAATCCTTGGCTTTGCTCATGACTTCCTTCTTGGTGTTCTCTGCAAAGCAGCAAAAGGGCAGCTCTGCATCCAAGAGCCATCTTTGGCCTGCAGGCTGAGATGAAGGTCTTATTTTGCTATAGCAATGCAGTAGCTCCCAAGGAATCCTGCTTCCTCTGCTGCCCCTGCTTTGTGTTCCTCAGCCACATGGCTGCAGCTTTGCACCTTGGGCAAGGCTGCAAGCGGTGCTGGAGGCCAGGGTCTCCAAAGCTTCCTAGGGGCCACCCTGGGCAGTGAGGTGTCAGCACCTGACATTTCTGGGGGCAAGCTGCTGCCCCCACTCCATGTTAGCTGCCTCCTGTTATGCTTTGTGGAGAGAGCCTGCAAGGCCCGCCCAAAGGCTTTCTGCTCCTTCCCATTGGCAGTCCTCAGTTTTGGTGGCTGGGGGATGATTGCTGTCCTACCCCTATGGACGTGAGAGGACTTGGCCTCAGCTGCTTTGCTGCAGCGTGGCAGTGGCCAGTGGCTAGCGTGGTGTTGGCACTCCAGCCAGGCAGCAAATTGCTCTTCACAGAGCAGTAGGAGGATGCACGTGATTCTGAGTGTTTGCAGCAATTAATTTTGCTAGTGAGTCCTGGGAGTTTGGAGATGGGAGGGGAGGAGAGCTAAGGAAAGGAATGGAAAAGGGAAACGGAAGGGCTGGCACTCTGTCAGCCCCACTGAAGTGCCTGTGGAGTGTGGGTCATCCACCTACCTTGAGCTCAGGTGCTGGCCAGGACTGTAAAAGAACTGGACAGTGAGAGACTGACATTTAATTAATTAATTATCTGCCTGAGAAAAAGTACCCTTTCCAAGAATCATATGGGTGATGGTGACATCGCATGTTACCCTATGAGGTATCACTAGAACTAGAAAAACCTACTAGTGGACTAGCTGCTGTGCAGGAAGGGGTTATGGGGAACCCCAGGTAAACACAAACTTACAGCGGAAGTCATGTTCAGGGCTACTTGTTCTCCTCTGCTTGGTGCTACTGAGTCCAAACCTGAAATTGTCCTCTTTTGGTTCTCTTGGTTGAAGACGGATGTTGGAAAACTGTGTTTGGTCTGGTGGAGGCCACATGACATGGTCAGGACCTATTCCTGTAGCCTGTAAGGGAGATGGGCCTGTTTAATCCTGCAAGGAAGAAGCAAAGGGATGAGCTGATAATGGCTGGAAGCTCTGAAAGGGGATTAGAGCCAATGTCCTTCTGGCAGTACCAGATGACTAAACAAGGGCTGATGGCCACAAGTCACAGTTTTTAAAGTTAGGAATGAACTTCACCAGGAGGGTGGTGCAAAGCTAGGATATGTCACCCAGAGAGGATTTCCATCCTGGCTGGCCCTAAGACTGGCTTAGCTGGTCTTCTGTTGGCAAGAGTCTCTCTCAGAGCAGGAGACGAGTCAGATGCCCAGTGGCCCCTCCCAGCCAGCCTGTTGGCAAAACCATACAGCCATGGTATGGAGCAGGCAGGGAGCTGGCTCACATCGCCATTGAGTCAGTGCTGTGGGATGAGGTTGGATCTGGGTTTCACCTTTCCCAGCTCTCCTTCCGTTTCACTGTCTGTGCTCAGATGTGAGATAACATCCCTGACCACGTCTTGTCTTTGCTTTGAAGCCCAGCCCAGGGCTTACCAGCTGTTTTTGTTTGGTTCAGTTGTGGAGCTACATGTGAGCCTGTCTGTGCTGGCAAATGCCAGCCTGGGTGGCTTGCCTTGCAGTTTTCATCAGCCAGCCGCCTCTTGGGTCCTTCTCGGGCAAAACCTGCACATTGCAGTGCCTGCAGAGAAGAGGCAGTGGGTGCCTGCCCAGGATCCTCTTGTGGTTAATGCAGGCTTTAAACAGGTTTTAAACTGGGAGTAAATTGTACGTACTTCCAGCTGAAGGCTTCCTGAGTGGGCCGGAGGGATTCTCAGTGATCTCTGTGTGATGGTAATGAACCCCTTGGAGACAGTTCAGAGTTTCCCTGACGGGGCAGTTGGAGCTACACGCCTGTCTGGGGTAGTGATCAGAGCTTCTGAGCCCCGCAGGGAACATGACTGTGTGTCCATCCACACAGTGCCTGAGGGAGCCCTGGGCAGGACGCTGACCGCACTCTTACCCACGCACCTCCCACTGACCCTGTGCAGCTCACGGTGACCTTGTCAAATGGTAACAACCTTTTTGGGTTGACTTGTGTGACCCAGAGAGCATCATTCTGCTTGCCATTCTCTGTGTCAATCCAGATCAGCCACGATGTCAGAACTTGGGATGCTCTGTGCACAGCTTCCCGCTTGAGCTGCTTGCTGTAACCAGGTACTCATGACTTCTGGTGGTCTCTAAAGACTGTTCACCTAGACTGCATGAACAGTGGAGTAGGGAGGTGCCTTGGCATTTTACTATTATTTTATCTTGTTTTACTTTGTTTTTATTTCCATTTGATTCAGAGTCTTTTTTGCTGATACATATGAGCATAAAAAACACTCCTAAAGTCTCTTCCTGTAACTGAAGCGCTTCTAAGAAGGTTATGGGACTTTGGTCTGACCTAGGAGGACAAGTCTGCATGTAAAATGCACATTAGCTGCTGGTGGTTTGCAGGCTTGCAGCTCCAGGCTCAGCATTGATGTACACAAGCAAGCACTTCCCCAGGGTGGCTGCCCCGTGAGCCCTTGCTCTCCTCTCAACCCTCAGCCTAACAGTGCATCTTGCTTTAATAAAGCAAAGATGGAAGAGGTTACTAAATGGTAGCTAATAAACAAAGTGACATGCATGAAGCCTGGTAATACCATATTGCTCTTAAAGAAAATGTGAAAAAAAAATCACGGACATTGTTATTGCTGTCTTGTACTTCACCAAGGCTAAACTATCCATCATGCCGATAAGGCTGAAGGGAAAACTTGGCAAAATAAGATGCATACATCACAGGGCAGTGAGTCCCATGGCTGTCTGCACTTCAGCACTGGGACTGCAGTTGTTCCTCTGCATCATTGGATAAACTGGAGCAGGGCGAGCCTGTCACCATTGTCTCTGGGAACAAAAGGTCAGTAGGAAAATAGCTGTTCTGCAACAGCCAGTTTGGAGACCTAAGCAATGAGGTGATGCAGAGTGAGGATTTACTTTGGGGTACCAATGAGCCTAAAACACATTGATGTGAACTGGAGAGAGCACCAGAGGAAGACAAAGGGAAGAAAGCAGACTGATGTGGTGTGGGAGTCAGCTAAGTGTGGTACCACTGATAACTTTGCACAACAGGCTGAAGAATCAGTTTTATGGGAGAAGAATCTTGCCTTGGAGAAACCATACTTGGCTGTTCAATTGTGTTCCCAGGAAGTGAGAGTTCCTGAAGCCAGTGAATGTGATGGAGAGCTGCACAGGCTGTGTAAGGTTGTCCTTATAGCCCTTGCTGCCCAAGGGCTCTTCCCTGCAGTTTCAGGGAAGTTTGCTCTTTCAGGTTATGTGGTTAATGGAACTTCTTCATTTTTGAGACTGTCCTGTGGTCTTACTCAAGGGAGCTGTGTCCAAGGTCTTCTTCCCATGTTGCATTTGCTCTCTCTGCCAAGCAATGGCTTCACAAGAAATGGACCCTGTAGGAGTCTCCATGGTAGGGTACAGGGTTGCAAAGCTGCTTGGGTGCTCCTGTGCCACGTGCATTGTCCTTGGCATCACCCAAATTTTGCTATGGGAGCAGGTGCTCCTATGGTCCCTACCCTGGAGCCTTCTGCCAAGTCTGGGCTGGGGAGTCCCACCTTGATGACATGGATGGTTCTGGGTGCACTGCATAAGCTCTCTCCACAGCCTGTCTTCTGCTGGCAGGGGGGAAGGATTATTTGCCATACTGTGCAATGGGGTAAAAAAATCACAAGTACACGTGTAGCAGGCAGGCGGCAGAGCAAAGAGCAGGCTGTTAGCATTGGCAGTCACCTTCTTCACTTGCTCAGGGGCCTGCAGATGTTGGACCATGGCTGCTGAAATGAAATGCTCTTAAACCTGGGACATAAATCATGGGCAGGACACAATACTGTGTGAAGGCTGCCCCTGGCATTTAGCTTGGCCTTGTCACATCAACACCGTAGCAGGCATGGTCTTCTGCACAGGGATCCTGCTGGGCTGGGTCGTGATCTGTGTCCATGCAAGTGCATCCTGTGGCTGTGGTAGCTCACCAGAGCCAGACACGGCTCTCTGCCTCTTTCCTTTCCTTGTTGCTTTCCCTCTGGGCTGGATTCCCATGCTGTCTTGCTATAGCTGCAGCCAGCCCCATCTCTGGCCATTGGGGGAGGTTTCAGGAGAACATGGAGAACCCCCTGGGAGAGAGGTGCTTTTTACTGCAGTGGCACACCTTGGTAGAGCACAAGGAAGATGTAAAGAAAAGCCTTGGGAATAGCCCAAAGCAAACTGCTCTCACACAGTGCCACAGTGGTGTTATGTGAGGCCTGGGTCATCCCCAGCTTACACCAGGATGATTACCAGGCCCCTCCAAGATGTTGCCAGGGCATGAGTGTTGGCAGGGAGCACAATATGACCAAGTTGTCTTCTGACCTCTCAATTGAAGCATGGGGATGGAGTGGCAGAGGTAGGGGAATAGGGAGAGAGGCTGGCCAAACTGCCCAGCTCTGGAAATCAGCAATACCTTTGTCTCCTTCAGGGCTGCTGGTCATGAAAACTGTGTGACAAATGCCAAGGGCTGGGGCTGTCGCTGGATACTTTAGGCCATGCTGTTCACTCACACTCCCCACCTCTCACACATCCCTATATCCCCCTTTCTTGTCTTGCTTCTGTTCTTATAAGCTTCCATCGGGCCAGCGGAGCCTCAGGCCCCTCGCAGGTACCTGCCAGAACAGGACACACCGTGACCCACTGGAGCCAGCTTCATGGAGGTAGGTCCTCACCAGCTGCCATCAGCCAGTCCAGGACATACCCCTCTTCCCATATAGCACGGTTTTGGCAGTGGCTGCCAATGGGGACACCCAGCTGCTCCCTCTCAGGTAGTGACAAAGGCAATTACCTCACTGCTGAGCTCCCCGGCTGGCTGCTGAGACACTTACCTGAAATTAGCTGTGGCCAGTGTGTCGCAGAGGTGAATGCGGTTGTGATTATGAATGCACTTCTTGTTTGTCTTTTCAGTGCCGAAATCCTGTCAGCGAGGAGAAGCGATAATAACATGCTATTAAGTTCTTTCTGGATAATGTAATTCAGGAGTCAGGAGGCAGTTTGGTCATTTATGCCTTTGAAAAGCTCAGAATAATTTTCGGTGTCATTATCTTCCATTTTAAAGAGACCGTTTCAAACATCAATACCAAGAGCCCCTCTCCTCACTGGCTCCCCTCTGCTTATGTGGTTTTCTTCCACTTTTTGTTCCTCTTTTCTCTGTGCTTTCAGGGATCTGGGATTTGTTTCCAGTCATTCACTCCCCCTGAAACATACCACACTGAGCCCTTTCTTTCACCCTTTCTCTTTTTATATTGGTTTTGGAACTCACTGCTATTTTATTCGGCATCTTTCAGTTGTGGTTGGTGAAACATCCCTTTGTGAGGCGGGGGAGCACTGCTCAGGCCATGGTAGCAGTGAGAGGAGGGTGGGTGTGATGTGGATTTAAGTCTTCAGGACTGCAGGGGTTTGAAGCAGTGTGTGTCCCCCAGGGGCCAGTGAGCAGGTGGGCAGAGCTCCCATGAGAGTCTGGTTGCCCTTGGGAATGGTGGCTGTCTGGTAGCACTGCACATGCTGGAGGTTTTGGTTGCATTGGGATGCCCCAGGAGCAAGTCCTGCTGCCAAGGCCATGGCACAGGCACGGTGCTGGGGAGCCCATGCATCCTGGCCACCCTGCTCCTGACCACTCCCTCGCCATCTCTCCAGGCACAGCCGTAGCCAATGACTCATATGTGGAGCTTCAGCCTTATGTTTTTTGCTCATGCTTTTGTTAAATGTGTGCTTCAGAGTAAGCAGTTAATGGATACTTTTTTGCCCTGAAATGGCCCCCGGGATGGGAAGCTGAGAAGCTTCTTAGCAGATGCAACTTCAACACCAGCTTACACTGCAGGCATGAAAACAGACATGTCTCTGAGTGAATGCAGCAAAAATTATTATCCAGAACTAGGACAGGAAAACAATCCAGCTCCTCTCCAGCATGCACAGAGCATGGCTGAAGAAGAGAATTTTATTCATTAAGTTAACTGGCAGTGATCCCTGAAATGTCAGCCTTGGCCTTAAGTTTGTCTCTAGGCTTGGAAAGCATCCTCGACCTTCTGTTTTTAAAAGAGGAAGGTATATGGCTCCTTCAATTTTTTTCAGCTCTGCTGAAGTTTCAGTGCAAATAGGAGGGATAATGCCCTTACATTTGCTGCCTGCTTCCTTCAGAGGGGAAATGGGATCTCCCAAGCAGAGTACAGAAAATCTGCAGGGAGCATGCAAGAGTCGCATCCATCATTAAGCCTGGTTCATATTGTTCAGCAGCTTCTGAAGGAGCTGTCAGGCACTCATGTGCCAGCAGTCAGTGGTGGAGTCAGGCTGTGACCTGGCATGAGCTTATTTGCAGAGAGGGTGTGGGAAGACTTGCACAGAGAACAGGCTCATTGGCCTCCCTCTGCCTAGAGGATGCAGGAGCATTAGCGGCACAGTGTGGCTTCATTACAAAGCTGGCCCAGCATCGTTAGTGTAGAGGATACAGTCTCCTTGGGACAGATGTAAAGAGGGACGAGAATGCTATTTCTTTTGTGAGAGATGGAGAGGCCTTTTAAACACTTTTGGCAGTCCCAGACATGAATGCACAGTTCAGTGCTGGCCAGGGATGCCAGGAAGGGAACCCACGTGATAGACTGGGTGCAGTGGATGCATCTGCTCCCAGATACTGTGCCTACTGTCTGCAGAGAGGCTGCAGAAACGGAGGCCTGATGCTGATCCAGCCGATATGGGCTGATCCAGCTGGTGTGGGCTGTGCCTGCCTCCATTACCTGCTGATTCCCTGCTCCATGTCCACCTGCAAGTGCCCTTCTGAGTGCAGAGGCAGATTAAATGTGTTTCCTGTGGCCTGCAGTAGTTACGGGATTTCTCCCACAAAGGTTTTCTGGTGCTTGGTATTTTAGCTTGCACTGCAGTCTCTCACAGTGGGGGTGCTCAGAGAGTCCTCTCTCTGTTCTCCACCTACCTATTTTCATTAGATCTAAAAGACTTTCATTTTCTCTGGGGTCTGTATGCTTCTCTTGGTTGAAACTGGAGAAGGATTTGAATAGAAGCTTGGCAGTAGGAAACTGGTAGACGTTCAGACAGCCCAGTCCCTCCTCTCAGGGCAGCTTGATGGGATAAGCTGTCTGCCCTTAAAAAATGGCCTAATAAGGGAAACACAAAGGAAAAAAGAGAAAGAAAAGATGGTGAAAAGTAGAGGAAAATGGATTTCTTAAATAGCTTATTATGTTAGCCAGATGTCCATTCACTCTGCCAGCACCCTGGCCCGCTTAGTCCCACTCCCATCAAGAAGCTTTTGTCTTGCACTTTGCCTCTCTTCTTGCATATTTGTTTGACTTGCAACTGGTTTTCTGAGCCTGATATCTCCCCAATTTCTGCTGCACTGAAGTCCTGTGTGCCATCACTTCATGGCATTGCTGGCTGGTGCTATGGACACAGCAAACAAGGCACAGGGAGGGACTGACAAGTAGCATGGGGCACAGCTTCCCTTTGATCCCTGCTTTAGCTACAAGGCAGATGTTGCTCCATCTTGGCTGCATGAAGCTGGTAGGGCTGTGCCCGCCTGCCCAAAGCAGTCTGCCTGGTACACTCATGTGCCGAGTCATTTCCCTGTTGCTTTTCTTACTGCATCTTTCCTCCTCAGTCCACTCTGCAGTGATGTTTCTCTCATGCTTGGTTTGCCTCTCCAGGCTGAAGGAGACCTGGCTGTGGTTTGGGCCATATTGTAAAGATGCTGATGTTGTTTTTCAATAGTCCTTGTTGTGGAGGGATGTTGGGTGTGGCTTAGATCACTCCAAAACCAACAGGTTAGTCTTCAATAGTGGTGTAACTTAGATGTCAGCTCAGCCTCGGCAGTTGGGACAGGCGCAGCAGTCAGGCTGGAGGCATTTTGGCAAGGCTATGAGGAAAGCCAAGTCTGCAATGGCATCATGAGGCCAGTAGATTGTTAACCATCCCATAGAAGCTCTAGCTCTGGCAGGGAACGCTTAGAGCATTGCAAGAACAGGGCTCAGGGAGCCCTGTGTGCTCACAGGGCTCAGCATGGGCATGATGTTCAGCTCCAGCTCATCTTAATATTTGCTTTAGATAATAACACTATTCAGGTTCCATAAGTCATCTGAAAACTCTACCTGGCTCTTAGCAAGGAGAGTTCCCTCTCCTGATTTAATGGAGGTCACTGCAGCGTGAGAGCAGGCAAGTTGTCTCCTGACAGCTAATTCATTCCTATGCTCCTCTTTCCAACCATCTCCTGGGATTTGAGGCTGTGGAGCTGCTAGTACGAGTGTGCATATGTGTGCTCATGTTTATGTGTGCACATGCTGGGTGGCACACTGAACTCCAGCCTGTGCTGGTTTTGCTGCCGGTGCGGTGCGCTGCCTCCTCCACGCTCCGCCGGCTGTGCAGTCAGAGACCTTCTAGCACTAGTGCCAAAGGACTGCGACAGACCCCTGGGTGGCAGCAGGCCATTTGCTTGATGGATTATCCACTCCAAACATGAGACAGTAATCTTCAGAGGAACAGGCCCAGAGAAAGGGGCAGAGTTAATCACTTTGAGCATGGACAACAGTTGGAGAAGGAGGGGGTGGGCAGTTCTTAGAGAAAACAGTGTGGTTTGGAGGGGAAGAGAAAGGAAAGGGGAAATTAAAAACATACAGCAAAAAGTCAAGGGCTCTTGCTTGGCCAGGAGAGCCAGAAGATAACTGGGTTTATTATAGCAGGATGGGACTCAGCCTCCACCAGCACCCTCATTTTGTCATTGATTTCTCACATGTTCAATGGAAACAGCTTCTCACTGATCTCTCCACAGTGGGACACTGCAGCCTCTGCCCATAAATACACACACGCTACATGGTTACAAATGGGAGAGGTGGGGGAGCACAGTGCTGTTTAATCTCTGACCTCACTGCCTCTATTGGGATGGCAATGAGAAGTGCTCAGGCAGGTATTTTATGCCTTAAACATATGATTCAAACAACAGATTCTGCTTGAGACTAGATTAAGAAGTGGGGAATTTAGATTACAAAGGCATCTCTATGTTACTACAATATTCACATAAAGATGTTTTTGAACTCCATACCACATTACTCCAGGGAAGCCATTCTGGGCTTCATACCAAACCAGCTGTATGTTGGCTAGAGGGTTTTGACACTTTTCTGATCTGCAGCTGGGTCAGTGAGTATATTAGCCACTATTTCCAAATCTTAACAGGTTATCTCTAGGCTCCTAGCAGCCTACACAGCATCTCTCATTTCACAGAAGGGCTTTGATATATAGGGGTTGAAAGCATTGCAAGTCCTGAGTATTAATGCCTGAGTTAAAAATTCAATAACCAGTGTCAAGAAACAAGATATGTTTATATTGTTATTGCATGTGCCAGTGGATGATCCCACTACACACAGTCTTTCAATTTATTTTTCTTGTGTTTGGCTATGGAAGGATGCGATACGGCACAGAGATTTGCAAGGTTTAGGACAGAGTCAAGACACCTGAAGTGAGAGCCTTGTAAGCACCACTGTGCTGCTTTGGGTTTTTATCAATGTCAGTTCAAGGGGAAATCCACACCAGTCCTGGTCTGAAGTCCCTGAGAGCACTTGCATGCTCTTCACCACCTCAGCTCCAGGGCTGCATGTATAAAGCAAATGTGTACACTGTTCCCAGGCACAAATCTTCTAGTTCTCTTTTGCTGGAAAGACAAACCACATACTCTAAACATCTGGCATTACACAGACTAAAGGACAGTGCATGGAAAAAAGTAACTAAAATATTAGCACTAGTTACAATTAAAAACCACAATTTCTAACAGAAGATTGAAATCTTAATGACCATATTAGACCAATGCTCCATCTAGTCCAGCCTGCAGCCTCTAAAAGTAGTTCTTCCTGTCTGGTCCAGAGGGCAGTGGAAAAGCCACACAAATGGACAACACCTAAAACTTGTCAAGTGGAGCAGTTTCTTCCTGCTTTATACTTCTGTTTATAACAGGTGTAAACTTCTAATAAGAAAGTTTGTATCTCTTAACATTTATAAATATATATGTATGTAGTCAGATATATTGCAGCTGTGCCTGTTTTTACTAATTACTGAGTACCTTGTATAACCAATTATAACCAATGCAGGGCACAGTGACAAACCAATTGACTTTGTCTTTCTGGGCCCAGCCATTCCTTGTGATACAACAGTGGCAAAGACTGATTCACAGTGGTCACCAAGGTGTCCTGTCCAAGCCTTCCTAGTCATATGAATCACTTGTCTCCATCACATCACCACATCATCTTAGGCACTTAAGTTGTGTAGGCTGGAGTTGAATCACCAAGACCATATGAGGCATCTCAGTTCCCAAGATCGGTTCAGTTGCCCAAGTCAGCTGCAGGTAAATTCCAGAACATCTTTAAAAATACAGTAAAAGGTATTGTAGCAGCCCAGAAGATAAGGGGCTAATATGTTTGTCTCAAATACCAATAGCCAGAGAGCCATGGAGCCAACCAAGTACTGCTGGTAAGATCATGCTGTGCAAATGACCAAGAAAGAACATGATGTGACTGGAGGAAGGGGCCATAGGGAGGTAGGGCAGTGCTTTTCCTCGGACAAATATCTGGCTCCTGGAGATAAGCACAACACAGTACAGTTCAAGTGCAGGAATGAGGTCAAGAGTGTTGAGCATCCTCCTGTAGGGGAGGATGAAGACACCAAAGACCCCCAAAAAGTTCTGACCCATTTTCAGAAAGAAATGAATTATGCATTATAACTAATTTGCATAGAAAGATAAACTCTGCTCCAGGGTGGGGAAAACTTATGTGTACAAAGGTACCCCCACAAAGCCTGGGTGTGTGCCCCCAGGACCCTGGACACTCCATCAGCTGGATCAATGCTGGAGCCAAGACTGACTAATGGACTTCCTTCCTTCCTTCCNCCTTTAGTCTCTCTCTCTCACCCTACCCCTTTTTCAAAGTCCACCTCTTTGTATTTAAGAGGGACTAACAAACCAATTTCCATGCCAAGTGCATCGGTTGTGTTATAATTTGGGCTTGGAGTACCTCTCCTGTCCTCTCTCACTTATTGGCCTGGTGTTTGGGATGTTGGGGAGCCAGAGAAAAGATGTTGCTGGTCCCTGTGGAAGAATGAATCACTTGATGAGAGGAACTTCTCCCTGTTATGACTTTTGGAGAGAAAGTCAAGAGCACAGACTGCAAGGGTTTTGTCTGAACAATTTGGAGGAGGAGGAGTGGAGGGCCTTGAATTGGCTACAGTGGACAGGAGATGAGGGTGGAGGATTCTTCACGTATAAAGCCCCAGATGTTATAAATGGGGTGGAGAGGGGCTGGCCTTTGATGATTGTTACTGCCTGGTGGGCCTGCTGTGCTGGGGAAATGTGGAGGCTGTGGAGGAACAGGTTCTTGTGGGGACATCTGTAGTTCCAAGCTGAAAGAAGACAAGAAAACTCAATGGGATTCAGAGAACAGCCTCGCAGATGCACCACAGCCCACCCTGCAGGGATCCCCCTTGGGATGATGGAACATTGGCTACCATGGCCTCTTTGGCTCCTCCTGAAGCTTCCAGCAGGGAAGATACCTGGGTAAATTGTGATAGCACCTGAGCTGCATTTCAGCCTTGGGAGTCCCCAGCCCTGTGGTTACCATGCAGAATTGAGTGCATGCTTTTTTGTAAATACTTATTTTGCAGTCTTCCTCTGCAAGTGGAATCACTCAAGAATTGCTGGACGATTTTTTAATAGGTACAATACAAGGGAAAAAGAGCATATTGGTTTCAAGCACTTATTAAAGGGTCTTAAAACCCCCAACCACAGCACATTCTCTGGTGCAACATGACTCAGTGTCTTTGGCTGATGTCCTTGGTGACATTGCTGATCACTAAAGGTTTTTCCTAAGCAGCAGAAAGTTTAACCCTGATTTACAGCAAGGGCTGATATATTAATACCAGCAGTATTTCTCTTTTGCTGTTTCAGGGTGTGGCACAAAAGGGGAAGACTGAGTATACCTCTTCCTGCTGGGCTGAGGCTAAGAGATACATGCAGTATACTAGAAGCTATCCTGCAGTTGTGGCTGGGACAAAAGAGGAGGCCAGCCAGATTCCACTCATAATAATCAGATCACTAAAGATTCTAATTAGGCAGAAATATTTTCCCATCAACTCATTACAAATTATAAGAAGGTTGCAGCTCTGGATTCTGGCTGCCTTTTCTCTTGCTGAAGTTAACGAGTGCATCTGCTGTAGGCTTTGGTGGCTCATTTGGTGTGACACATGGGCAATATGAAGAAGGAAGGGAAGAGGCAGGGGGAAGAGCCCAGAGCAGGGAGGATATGCCAAGGAGCAGGGTTGTTTGTTGGTGACCTGGAGAAGGGAAAGTATTTTCCTGCTTCCTTGTCTGGGAAAACACAAGGGAAGGGTGGCTAGTGGAGATGCTGCTCCTGCAGATGGTGGCTTTTGAATACTATCTCTCTTGAACTTCTTTGTGAGCCTGACAAAGAGTACATGAGGGGACCTTCATCCTGTCTTGTATATTGGTTGTGGGCCTGGGATGGTGTGTGGCAGCAGCTGAGAACAAATGTAAGCAAGTGTGAGAAAAGCAAAGCAGTGCAGAGACTTGGAGGGAGCTGTGTTTTGTGGAGGTCTCTGCCAGCCTGTATTCTTCCTCACCCCATGTCACTGAGGAGAATTTTGACTGAGTGCATCAATGCATTGCTTACACAGACACAAAACATTGCTGCCTGTTGGCTCAGCAGCACCTCTGTTTTCCTCCCTGGTCTTCTAAAGAATTTGGCCATGTGAGGAGAAGCTTGCAGTAGAAACATCTCTGGGAGACTCAAAACATAAACCATGTTTTATTAAGCAGCATCTGACACTTTTGCTGAGACTAGTACTAGGTCTTATTGACTGACCAAAGCTACCAAGCCTATTGACCCTGAGAGGCTGCCATAAATAGGTCTGTGGAGATCTGTGGCAGGCTGTATTTGTTATGAAGATAACCCATACTCTTGTTAATCCCCCTTGTGTCAGCTACTCAATAACCTGCCTCACAGATTCCTCTGTATCTGTGAAACCATTTGTCTGCTGAGACAAACGTCCTCCTCTCCTACCATCAGGGGCAAAGGTCAGCAAGGTGGAAGCAAAGAGCTTCCATGAAGTGATAGGAATTTGTGGCAGAATAGGTTTTGGATATATAGTTCTGTTAATTCACCCTCTACTTTGATGTTAAGATGCTAAATAACAAATTTTGGTTCTGCAGACCCTACAAAGCAATCTTGACTGTTTCATCTCTTTATCTTAGCCACAAGGACTCTCTGGAAACTTGAGGAATGAACAATGTCAGAGGACCAATATCCAAGATGGAAGGAATATAAGCAAGGCTCAGAGGCTGCTATCCAAGAAGAGTTTGTAAATAGATAGGAATTTTTGAAGGTAAGCTAGAAATCCATCCTTGGGCTCTATGGCTGGCCTTCCCTTCTTGCAGAGTCAGGAAATGAACCTGAGAAGCATCTGTTGGATGCTGTTAACATGTCATGGTGCATCTCTTTGGGCTCTGTTACCCTCCCAATAGCCTTTGTTGAAGGGTGGATAGCTATATCTAGTTGACAGACATGACTGAAGGCCCATTCTTTACTTGTTACACAATTTACTGTCTTCACGACATGAAGACAAAAGCCACACAGGAGTTAAAATTGTACTGTTCCTTGTGTGATATCTAGGTACTGGCCAGCAGCAAATGCTCTCAAGGAAAAAGATACTTGGAGTCTGTGTGTGGGCATTAAATTAGATTTACTTTAATTTGGATAGAAGAATGTTAAATACAAAAATTAAAACACAAGTAATTAGCATCTGAGGTTGTAGGAAGCAATTCATTTGGTAATTCCGCTGTGAGCTTGCTGAGCTTAAGATTCTGGGGTGTGTTCTTAGCTTTTTGCTTCTGGCACTCTTTCAGCTGCTATCTCTCTGCTACATTGCTTCACACCTGGATTGACCTGCCTTTATAATGTGTCCTTGACATCCAGTCAAGGTGGTTTTGAAGCAGAAACAGTCCTATTAAAATGCTGGTGAGAAATCTGAGGCTCTTTTTCTAATGCTATTAATAGTGGGTTTCTATCCTCCTCTAACGTGGCTGTGCTTTCATGTTCCCATCTGAGGTCCTCCAAGGATCTCTGGATGTGCCTGCCAGAGATCCTTGTTCACAATACTGGGTGTGTGTCTTGGAGCAAATGCAGGGAAGGGCCACTAACAGGGCTGCTGTCCAGTCCAAATGTGGTGAAGCACCTGAAGACCTAGGACCAAACCAGCCTTTGTGGTAGCACTCCTGCTGCTTGCCCTCTTTCTCTGGCTGGAGATCCCTTGGATGGTGCCATATCTCCACAAGAGTGCAAGGAAGCAGCGAGCTCGGTGTGGTGACCATGAAGGCCTTGTGCACATGACAGGATTTAGTCAGGAAACTTTCAGGTACTTGTGTGAATTCCTCTCTGCCTGATCTGGATGATATCCAAGGAGTCACGTGGCCAAGCCATGCTGAAGTGGCTACGCAGAACAGCAATTGACAAGTGGTGTCCCTTGGGAGTCTGAATTGTGACCAGTATTATTTAATACGTTTATTAATTACATAGATCAAGGAATCAAGTGCACCCTCAGCAAATTTGCAGATGACTGCAAGCTGGGTGGTGTGGTTAGCACACCTGAAGGATGGGATGGCATCCAGAGGGATCTGGATAAGCTTGATAAGTGGGGCATGGGAACCTCATGAGGTTTAACAAGGTCAAGTGCAAGGTGTTGTACCTGGGTTGGGGCAATGTCCGATATCAACACAGGCTGGGGATGAAACAACTGGGAGCAGCCCTGCTGGGAAGGACTTGGGGGTGCTGATGGATGAGAGGCTGGATGTAACCCAGCTCTTGGAGCCCAGAGAGCCAATTGTATCCTGGGCTGCATCCAAAGCAGCGAGGGCAGCAGGGGAGGGAGGGGATTCTGCCCCTCTGCTCTGCTCTGCTGAGACCCCACCTGCAGTGCTGTGTACAGCTCTGGGGTCCCAGCACAGGAAGGACAGGGACCTGTTGGAGTACATCCAGTGAAGGGCCACCAAGTTCTTTGTAGGGATGGAGCACCTTCCCTACAAGGAAAGGCTGAGGGAACTGTGTTTGTTCAGCCTGGAGAAGAAAAGGCATGAGGGTGACCTAATTGCAGCCTTCCAGTACCTAAAGGGAGCCTACAAGAAAGATGGGGAGGGACTTTTGACAAGATCATGCAGTGACAGGACAAGGGAGAATGGCTTCAAACTGAAAGAGAGTAGGTTTAGATATTAGGAAAAAATTCATTACTGTGAGGGTGGTGAGACACTGGAACAGGTTGCCCAGAGAAGTTGTGCATGCCCCATCCCTGGAAGTGTTCAAGGCTATGTTGGATGAGGCTCTGAGCGATCTGGTCTTGTGGAAGGCGTTCCTGTCTGTGGCAGGGGAGTTGGAACTAGATGATCTTTAGAGTCCTTTCCAGTCCAAACCATTCTATGATTCTGTGCATTCCAACAGGCAACCTGTGCAGGCTGTGGAAAGGAGCGTGATGAGTAATTATGCACTGTGTTGCAACACAGCTACACAGGAAGGTTTACATGCCTCTTTCCAGCTATTGCCTGATTGCTGTGGTGTTAACAGGAGCAGGGATCCTCTCTCTTTTGGCATTCAAACCCTGCATGTACAGGACAACATTTGTAGTAGGGCCTTCAGCTTTCAGCGAATTTTGCTGCTACTTTTGCCATCTTCTACCTTTACTGTCATTTCCATCCTTCTTTTCTAAAACTCTGTCATGCCTGCTATCCATGCATCACAGCCCCATGCCACCTGCTTCAGGATTTTAACATCCATTGGGGTGTTAAAAAGCAAACACATTGCTTGGCATGTACAGTTTTTGTAGTAACAGATAGAACAAGTGAAAGCCCTAGAAAAGGCATATTGGTTAAATTTTATTAATGCACTTGGCTTTAGGGAAGACAAGACCTACCTTGAAGCAAAGGGTCTAAATCAAATGCTTCAAATTCATAAAGATCTTCGGACTTAGAACTTAGGAACAGCGACTACTGCAGATTTTTTTTGTTCGTTTGTTGTTGTTTTGGGGTTTTTTTTTCTGTATGCTTTAGGATGCTAACCAAAAGGGAGTTGAAGAAAAAAGTAGGGCTTCACTTTGGACTATAACTGTCTCCCACCAATATACTTAGTGTTTCCTTTTTCCTTTTACTTCAATATCAGCTAGGAAAAGTGTGTGTGTGGGGGGGGAATGCAACAAGTTGGTAAGATAGCCTGGTTTGGTTTCTCCACCAAGATCTTCTGTTTCCTGATATATTACAGTCACCTCTTCCAGCATAAGTCACTGACTTAGGGCAGTGCATGTCCACCAAATAACCTGTGAGTGGCTGCCCATCTCAATGTCCTTGCCAATCAGTTGTGTCACCTGCCCAGCCTCTGCTTCAGATGTAGATTCTGTGGAGGGGATGAGTAACCTAGAATTAACCTGCCTACTGGGTTCTAGGACCCAGATCTGGAAAGAAAGACCAGATTAATATTACAAAAAGTGAAAGAGCAGCCACTGAACAGTTAGCATAGAGCTTGGAGTTTGGCACTGTGCTAGGAAGACAGAGGCAGGGAAGAATTGGTGCATTTTGAACATGGTAAATCCATCTTAACACAAGGCTAAGAAAGTGAAGTTGGGTTGGGATTTTTTTTCTTGTGAACTAATGGTGAGTACTAAGCCTTGGAGAGGGCCAAGATCATATGGTGTGCAAGTAAACACCTATTTTTGTTACAAAAAGTTTGAACTGTTCATCCCAGCCTTCTAGTCTCCTGGCAACAGTGAAGAACAGACAATGCTGGGACCACTATTTTCATCAACCTAATTGTAGGTCCTCTGTCTCCTCCCCCAGCAATCAGCCTCCTGGGAGAGAGAAAACCCTTTCGAGCACATCACCTAAAGGACTTGGAGACTTTTTAGTTTGCTCTGCTGCAGGTACATGTTTTGCAGTGCAGTACTCATTTCATATTTCTTGCCTGGAAACAAGGCATTACTTTGGGGGGTTTGCATTTCTCCATCTGTTACATTAAAATGAATTTGTTGCTTTCACTTCACCAAAAATATTCCAGTTGGATATTAACTGCAAATAGAAATGCTTTGCAGTTCCAACATGTTTACCTGACTACCTCTCTTCCTGCCATGATGTACAAAAGGCCTTTCTACCTCCTGCTCCTGTCCAGAGAAGTGCTCTCTTGCTTGTGCAGATATGCAAAACAATAAATATTTTGTGTACAAAGCATACAGTGATAAGAAACATTTACTCTGATAATGAGAAACATCAGCTATCTTTAGTTTTCTTAAATACTTCTAGTACTTTATCAGGGCATTGGTTTATCCTAGCATTCTCAGCCTCCTGGACTTCTGCAGCCCCTGGGCTGCTTTTCCAGCATGGTCAATGAGAGAGAAGCCCCGGTGCTGAAGTGTCATCACACAGTGGGAAATTCTGGCGTCTGGGATGATACTGTGAACAAACTCAGAAGTGTGTGGCTACACAGAAGAACTGGTGTAATGGCTGGTGTGAAAATGCTTCAGTGGAGTGTAATTAAACTGCTGCACTTAGTGCTAAGAAACCAGGCTGTCCCTTTGTCTCTCACTCTCTTTCACTGTCTCTATCTATTGGCAGTAAAAGGCAAAAATAACAGTTTTGTATTTTTTTCCTCAAAACTGTGTACACAGTACTGGGTGACAAAACCCATCTGCTCTCCTTTGCTGCCTGGCAGCAATATAACACTGGTCCCAGTGTCAGCTGGCAGGGCACATCACAGCTTCCTCTTCTCGCTTTCTCTTCTTCTTCAGAGCACCTGAAAACAATTAGGAAGCCATTTCTGCCCATTTTTTTTTCCTCGTTACACTCCTTCCCCTCTGTGTTCAAAGGATTGACCTCAAATCTATCCTTATCAGACAAGTGACCTGAAGTGCATGCTTCTAGCCATGACTCTTCCAGGGTCACTGCTGGAAAGCCTCCCAGGCATGAAAAGATTTCTGTTTGCACAGCTGATCCTGCAGTACCCCTTGTCTGCATAAAACCTGCCCAAGACATTCGTAGGACCCACACCAAGAAGAGTGGTTGCTGGGGCTTCATGGTGCCTATGCCCATGGGGGCATCCTGCTGTGCTGGGAACACTGGGTGCCCCCAGTGCCTCCTGCCTCTCTGCAAGTGAGCTCTCAAGCACCAGGCAGTATCCTGAGGCAATTTAGCAGGCACTGGGGGAGGCTGATGCAATTCTTTCTTTGTTCCCCACTCTGTTGTAGTGCTGTAACCCAGCAAAGGCCTGTCTATCAGAACTGGGAGCAGCATGCAGCCCTCACAGGGGCACTAAATAAAATCCTTGGTGCTGCTCAGTGGCGCCTCAATTTCTATTGTATTGTTGCAGGAACCAGACTTTCTTTCTTCATTTGTATCCTTGCTCTCTCTACCCCTTTTCCTTTTGAAAAAATCCACGGAGTGATTAGATTTGCAAATGAATGGGCAGGGAAGTGACAACAGAAGTGAGCTGGAGCTGAGGAGCACAGGTATAATTACTGTAATTAACTCAAGCAGCAGGGGCACAGCCAGTGTTGGGAGCATCGCTGGGAGTTGCTGTGGGCGAAAGATGGGAGAGGAAGAATGGCCAGCTGCAGGGAGTCCTCTGCCCCACGGGCCCCTGTTCCCCCCTTGAGTGCCTTGATAAGAAAAGCACAGTTGTGCCCTGTCCCTGTGGCATGTCCCCTTAGGCTGCAGGGACCCACATCTCCCCACATGAGGTGCAGAGGGGCTCATTCTGTCTTGTACCAAAATTACTCCATGTCCTGCTTGAGCAGCCACTAAGGAGGTGCCCTTGTTCCCTGTAAGCCCCCAGGAGGTGGGGGCACCCAGTGTGCAACAGCAGTAGCCCCCTGCCAGGCAGACAGAGCCAGAGTGCAGGGAAGCAAAACCCCTCAGCCACAGCTGAGCCCTCGCAAGAGGAGCTGGGACAACTGGGGCCAGCTGACAGCTTGTCTCAGAAGCTCTTCAGCATCAAAATATGTTACCCATTGACTTTGCTAGGTGCTGGTCTGTGACCTTATGGTTGATCTAAGAAATGGCCTTAATGACCTTCATTGCTGGCAGACTGAATAGGAAGCATGACCTTCTCAATTTGGAGAGAATAGCCATGGGTCCATATGGAGGCCCATGTATGGCATGGGAGGTGATGTTTCATGCACTCCTGATCATAACACCAGGAAAGTTTTATGATCATTAAAGAAGAAAGCAGTATGTCTTTGTCTGCCCAAATTCCACTAGTTACAGTGCTGCTGTTCTTTTCTCCTCTTGGTAGTATCCACTTCCATAACCTGTGTCATGTTCCTCTGGGATCACTGCAGAGCATGATGCTCCCAGCACATGCTCCCTGCCCATTTCCATGAGCACACTCTGCCCTCCAGCAGAACACTGTGACACGGCTGCCTGCACCACAGGTCCTGCAAGAGCTCTAGCTCTTGGCAGAAGGACTTCTCTTTTTGTAAAGAGATGGGGGGCTGATTTCAAATCCAGGTGTTAAAAACATTAGTTGCCATTGGTCCTATTCTTGGAGTCTGAGACTGACACTGGTTTCAGGGTTTTATAATCTTTCTAGAATGTGACTGTAATTTGTTGGGTGGGTGCATTAGATTAAGTGTATGAGAAGTTCCCACAGGAAGTCATAAACAAAACAACCCCCAAAAACTCTGTATTTTTGGAATTGCACAGACCAGCAAGCCTTGGATGTAAACAGATTTCCTAGCTGGGGCTGTGGGGTGAGGGAGGCATGTGCAGGCAGCTGCAGGGGTCTGAGGCTCTGTAGTCACCCCTAGGAACAGTTACACAGGTTTGTTGGAAGAGGACTGTGGTTTTGTTGCTGAAAGATTAATGTTCCAGGCTCTGCTCCACATAGTGTTGAGAGCACATAAATGTGTGTCTGGCGTATTTAGAAAAGAGATTTGCTGAAGCTGGGTAGGGAATGGTGTGTGTGTTTTGCTGTACTGTAAAAACTTCAAAACTCTCCCTTTTCATTGTGGAAAATACCTGATGTGAGGGATGGGGAATGCAGAGTTCTGTGAACATCTTTGGTTTAGACTTGCTACTACTGATCAAAAAAGCTATAGGAAATAGGATTGGAAGGGGCTTTGAGAGATCATCTAGTCTGTCTCCTTGCCCAAGGCATGTCCAGCTGCACCTCCTTTGCCTTTGTCAATATTTTGACTGAGCTCTGGGCAATTTATTCCAGTGCTTCCCTATTCTTAACAGATTAGCCCAAATCTTCCATGCTGAAGTTGAATTTATTGCCTCTTAGTCACCATGGGCATGGAAAACTGATTACTTTTTTCCTTGTAGCAGCTGTTCAGATATTTGAAAACTATTACAGTGTGCTTCCCTCATCATCACTCCTTTATCTGGACATCCTCTGTCTGTTCTGTCTACCCTTGTTTGCCATGGATCCTAAGCATTTGACTATTCCCCTTTTCTCCTGGGCTCTCTCCCATTGGCCTCTGTCTCAGACTGGGACACCCAACACTGGACATAACACTTGAGGGAAAAATCAACATCACAGATCTGTCAGTCAGACATTAGAGTCCCAGTATGATACTTGTTTGTCCTGTGGTGGTGAAGCATGCTTTTTACTGCTTTTCAGACTGTGGTGTGAAGTAACTTCCAGACTCCTTTTTATAGAATTGCCACCTAGACAGCTGTTCCTTTTTCTTTATTTATGAAGTTGGTTATTCCTGTTTAAGTCTAATAACATGAATATGTCCTGGTTGAATTTTATCTTGTGTTCTCAGATCATTGGTCCATTTTGGTGTGATTGTCTTGTACTCTATTTGTGTTCTCTAGTGTATTCAGTCCCTCCCAGCTTGATGTCATCTGCAGATTTAATAAGTATATTCTTTATTCCATTATCCAAGTCATTAATGGAAATACTGACTAGTGCTGGACCCTCCAATGAATACCTATAGGATCCACTCAATACACCTTTCATTTGGCAATGAAATAATGATAACTATTGTAAAGAAATGTTTTTCCAACCAAATGTTATTATCACACAGTAGGTTCACCTAGACATTCTTCTCTTGAATATCTTGATTCACACATCAAAACCTCAAGACATTGTAGTTGCTGTCTCCCAAGCCCTGTTACTCTGTTGGAAGGGGAGACAAGATTGCTGTGACTAGAGATGCTCTTGGAGATCCCTGTTGGTCGTTTTGCTGCTCTTTAGGAATAATTTCTACGTTAGGTTCAAGGCTCTTCTGTTTAAAGGATAGAGCTCAGCACTTTAAACCAATAGCTCTGAGCAGCTTCATGTGTACTCATAAAATTCACTTCATGCTTGGAGGTAGTTACTTGCTGCTAGTGGTATTTATACTGAAGGGGAGGGTGAGTCCCAGGGAACTCTGATGATCGGTCACACAAAGAAGGTTGAAACTAAGAACTGACCCAAGGAAACTTGCCCCTAGATCCTGGTCCAGAAATGAAACTCAGGTAAGCTAGGTTGCAATGGGCAGCACAATTCTGCAGCAGCATCAGCAGCTTTCCTCAGACATGCAGGCACCAAGCAGGGCTGGCTGTGACAACCAAGCCCCCTCAGGCTGAGGATGCTCACAGCTTGGGTCCTCAACTGTGCTGGGCACTGGGCTGCCTAACAGGCACCATGCAAGGGCAGTGCTTAAAAGAAACAGAGTAAGCACAGTCCCACATTCCCTAAAGAAATAACTTATGTCCTAATCCACGAATGAGGACAGGTTGTGCATCTCAGTCGCTCACATGTGTCCTGGGATGAGAGTTTGGGCAGGCACCTTGCTCCAGGCATGTCCCCTCTCCTTGTGCACATCCTGCTGCTGTCTTCAGTGGCTCATGGCCCCATTCACTCTGCCTTGCCCAAGGGGAATGAGGGCACTGTGTCCCTGCCTCAGGTGAGGAGTGGCACTGATATCCTGCCTGCTGGCTCTCTGGGCTGAGGCTTGGCACAGCTGGGTGTGCTGCCAAGCACCTCAGCCACGCACTAACTGGACTCTGTTCCTCGACATGTTCTGCAAATGGGCATTTAAACGCTCTGTGTGCAACAGACAACTGTCAGGGAATATCAAATTGCAGTTGTCTGCCTCTCTTGTTGCTTGGATAATTGGGTGGTAAAAAGCAGAATACCGATTCTCCCACCACACCAATAAGTGCATTTAGGTATTTTTAGCAAACAAATGTGCCAAAATTTAGAAGCTACTAAATACAGAAAGTCTCAGCACTTTTTTTTGGTCTTTTCTTGAAATCTTAATGACGAGAACTCTCTTGTGCTTTGGAAATAAATGAAGCAATCAACAGCAATATATACTTTTTTCCAGTGTGGGGAAATTTTTTTGTTCTGACCCATTAATTCCCAGCTATATTCCAACATCACATTGAGTAGTGGTAACATGACTGAAGGGACTCTTTTTAAAGTTCTAAAATTAAGGTTTTTAGTTTCTCAGCTCTGCCAAGGAAAGACTCACCTGACACTGCACCCTGCTGTGAATGGGTGAGAACTGGATGAAAAACTCAGCAGAAAGGGAGGAAAAATACAATCACAAAAGAATCACAGCAACCAACATGTCAAATGCTCTCTTAGTCATTCTGGCATTTGTCCATATTAATATCTAAAGCCCTGATGCTGAAGTCAAGTCTACATGTGTATGTCTAGGATCAAGGGGCACAGATGGGAGCTTTTCAGGGCATCAACCACTAATTAGCTGCTTGAAAAACTCATATTACACTTTTAGAAATAATTTTAAAAAAATAAGGGCTGATCCAAATTTGTAATAAAATGGTGTGACTCATCAAAATGTCATCAAGTTACATTAAAAATTGTTTCTTAAAGTGACTTTAAGCCCAGTAAATATACTGTAAGTTGTGGATGCTACTGGAGCAAGTAAGAGTATCAGCAGAATTGGGATGAATGTTTGCTGCTACAATAGGTCGGGTGACCAGAGTGGATCTAGTTTTCTTGTGGCTTATGCTATTAGAAGTTGAGAGCACTTGTGAAGTAGAAAACGTGTGTTCTGCTATAAAAAGGAGAGCATCTGGCCACGGATACCAAAGACCTGCTTCCACATGACTTACACTTTTCTTCTCAGATGTTTCTGATGTTGGCATGTTGCTTACTTTAGCCAGAGCCCTTAAGGCAAGGCTGGGGAATGGTATTTGAAAAGCATAAAGGTTGCTCTTTTTGGAGCTACCTGCCTGTATAAAAGGAATCTCTAGAGGTGCTTAAACAGAACATGCTTTCCCAGCTTTCTAGAGAAGTGGGAGCTGGATCAAGCCTTGCTTTCCTTTTGTCCTGAAAACCTCTTCCCAGATGGGCATAGGCCTAGCAGCAGAAATCAGGAGATGGCACTGGGAAAAGTGGAAAGCAGTAAAGCCTTCTCTTCCCTCTGTGGTGTGCAGAACCCTGGCCACACACAGCCTCTTGGGCCATACCTCTGCCACAGTTTCTTGGTGCAATCCAAGTCAGTGCAGTAAAGGTGCTGCTGCTTGGGAAGATCTGCACAGCTCTCTGTAGAGAACCTCTGTAGGATGTAGCCATCCTCTGGCAGTGTGTGTGGGGGCTCAGAGCTGCAGAACAGGGAGAGTTTCTTTAAAGATTATTGCTGAGCACTTGGGTTTACACTTGTTCTCAGCAGGTTCACCTCACTGCCATCTCTGATGTACACCTCAGAGAAGGGCACATCTCTAGGGCATGAGATCAAACAAAATTAGAAGGTGAGCAGGTATCAGCAGAAGGGGAGAGCATGGGGATCCAGCTTACTCAGATTGTGGTTTTGCACAATTGCTGGCTGAAAAACTATTTTTCAGAGAGTTGGAGTTTGAACTTTGTGACATCTTTATTGAAGCACTCTCCTGTATGGGTTTTCTGCTGGTGCTGAATTCACATTTCACATCTCTTCACAGAAACTTGGTTTCTCTTCTATTGCTGGTTTGCCTGTTTTCATGAAACTTCTCAGATAGAGATGTACCTGTGTCATAGATTTAGCTGAAATTTGTCCACAAATTAAAAAGCTCTGGAGAGCTGGGAGAGGCAGGAGGAATGGCGTGCTGCTGCAGGTGCACACAGTATGTACCTGTGAGCCAGCTTCCCTACAAGCAGGCTGGTGCATTTAGCAGCAAGTCCCAGGCAGGCTCTTCCTTGCTCTTGCTGTCAGTACACAGAAGGTTCTTACAGACTGCCTGCTTGGGAGACCTTGGGGATGGAACCTTCTTCCTGTCATGCAACTCTTGCAGGAACTCCTGTCTTGACATACTTCCATGGCCTCCACATACCCCTTAGCCAGATTCCCCTTCCCTTCCCTGCAGTGCTTTCTTCTCTCTTTTCAACTCCTTGTTCTTCTTTCCCTCTCTGCCCTCTTTTGCCACTCTTCCACCTCTCTTACAAAAAGCTGGCTTGGGGAGCAGCAGAGAGGGTTAAACGTGAAAGGTCTCATGGTTGGAGAAGCATTGGTGGCCTCATGCATGGTATAGTGCCTTTTTGGCGTGCAGAGCTGTGAGCAACCACCCTCTCCCTCTTCCCCTCCTCGGGCTCTGTGCCAGCGGGCAAGCATTTGCAAAGCAAAATTACAGAGCTCTCTGGGTAATGATCAGCCCATTCGTTCTGTACAGCAGGTGGCTGGAGGCTGAATCCATGCCACTCCCTCTCAGCTCAATTCCCATGCACATCAGCAAGAGATGGCTTTTCCTCCCTTACAGCTGCTTCCAGGGAAGAGAGGCCAGGGGAGTCACCCTCCCAGCAGAAGGATGCCACAGGGGTGAATCTCCTCCTGCAGAGAGCCGCAGTGGGCTCTGACCAGAAGGGCCAGATTCAAATGCCAGGCACGTGCATGGGCAGAAAGGAGATGGCATCTTCACTCCAACTCATACAATGTGGCTGTGCAAGACAGCAGCACCATTTCCCCACCTGCCAATTCTCCTCGGGGCATCAGGGTCAGAGAGATGGGATGCATCACTCATGTCCTTTCTAAAACCTCTGCTCCTCTGTCTAAAACCTCTGATCCTGTGAGTCATAGACTGGCTGCAGGGACCCACCAAACTGCTATCATTACTGGGGAGGAGTTGGGAGGCTGTTTTGACTTTCCTGCAAAGCTCCAGGATAGCCCACAGTGCTCACTTCTGATCCTAACTGCTTACCCTCTTGCATTAAGCCAGGTTGGATAAGGCCTTGAACAACCTGGTCTAATGGGAGGTGTCCCTGCCCATGTCAGGGGATGTTGGGACTACATGATCTTTAAGGTCCATTCCATCCCCTCAGCATTCTTTGATTTATCTGTATTTCTCCTCTGCTACATAATTACTCAAAGAAAGGCTGAGCAGGTGTGTACGGAGCCTGCAAGGCCACCAGTGAACAGGCTAATCCTGACTGTGGTACATCCATGGGATTTTTCCCTCTTCCCTTCCCTTCCCTTCATACTGCTTCTGAAGGCTTCCTATACCAGTGCCATTCTGCTTTCTCCTCCTGCTCTGCCAAATCCTTCTTGGAGCCATCAGCCTGTAGGATTTCCTTTCACTGTGTTGGGAAGCACAGTCCTTTTACATCAGTAGGAGGGAAGGAGTGTCAGACCTCAGACAAAGAGGAGCAAAAGACCCCTAAGCATGTCACATCCATTTTCTTTTGGTTGCTGGAGAATAAACTCTGAGAACTATGAAGTTGAAACTTTATATTTTACACTGTTAAAAAGGATGGGTGGTGTATCCTGCTCTGGATAAGAACTCAGCCTGTATCTCTGTACCCATTATATCCTCTGTGACTCTTAGCGCTCTCTTCTCCCAAAAGGAATCCTGTTAGGAGTCTCTTATCTGCATTTATCTTGCAAAATAAATATTTTATAAACAAAGACAAATACTGTTAAAGGGCATTCTGAGATATTAACTTACTCTCCTAAGCAATAGAACAAACAAAGCAACTTCATTAGCTGTAATACAGTGTAATGCCCGAGTGTCTCGCTTTGGGTGGAAGAGCTGGGCTTGCTCAGGTAAGATCCCCAGGATCTCTGGGGACGGGGATGCACCCAATTACATGCACAAGGATGGAGGCTCTTCCATGACACAAAAGTGAAGCTCTCCTTCTTGGGGAGTTCAGCTTGGCCCAGCAGTAAAGCCTGTGTGGTCACAGAAGTGACATACAGAGCTGGGAGAGTCACAGATTCCTAGTCCTGTTGCAGCTCCTGAAGGCAGTCAGAGCATGCAGAGGAAAAGATGTGAATGCTGCCGTCCCGGTGTGCTTGCCTCTGGGGCCCCATGTTATTTCTTATGCTTTTTGGCTTCTGCGTGAAAACAAAACCCAGTGAGCAGTTACTTCACAACAGCAGACAGAGGAAGACAGGGTGAAATGGGGGATAGCAGAAATGTGGATTGGAGTAAAAAAGGAAGTGAGGGGAAAAAAAGACCACGTGGAGGGGATGAGTCCAGGGGACAGAAATCTGAACTATGACCTCTTCCTAGCCCTCCTGAAGTTTAGTTCTTCTCAATGCAGTGTGGGTCCTGTAAGAAATCATGTATGATAGAGCACATCTTTATATATGAAGATTGATACATGAAGTACTTTAAAATGTGTTATAATTTGATAAAATGTTACATGTATTGCAATATTTTTCCTATCTCTTGTATCTTCTCCCTTGTGATCTTAAAGCACATTACAAGCTTTCCATTCATTAAGTTTCCCAGCATCTTTGTCGGGCAGGCTTATCTCCAGACTACAGATAGAAAAATTTAAAGTAAAAGTTCAAAATGCTAAGGTGAGAAAATGACCCAGCATCCCAGGTCCCAGCAATGCTGGTTAATTTGAAGCCTGTCCACCAAGACAGTCACCCATATAGCTGCACAGGAGGGGCAGTGACTTGTGCAGAGCCCATGGAAGAGCTGAGGAAGAGGAGGCTCTGCTACCTTGTATTTGTGCTGGCACCTCATGGGAAAGCTTCATTCACTGGCAAGGGGCTGACTCCAGCACAGATCCAGCCATGTGAGCAGTCCCCAGAGGGAGTTGTTAAGTGCTTAGGACACAACCACTTTGGGCTTTGAAGTCTGTGGCTGTGCTCAGGGCAGGTCCCTCCTCACCGGGGCTGCCCAAACTATCTCTGGCTCCTCCAGCCCTTCTCCAGTCCATTTCTTCTTGTCATCTCTGCATCACTCAGCCCAGAAATAAATGCTGCTGCCAGGGATTGGGAACCTACATGCACTGCCTTGTCGGTGGCAGTCTTGGCCAGCGCTCATTTTGCTCTTAGCACTATCACCCTGTGGAGAAAATATTGCAGCACTGGCATAGAGAGGTCTGTCTCCCTCGACACGTGGTGTACCTCCAGCAGATGAAAATTGGGTACTTTCAACACAAGAAAAGGCAAAGCTGGGGATGGGCAATTCAGTGTCTTTAGACTGCTTCCCTATCTGTATTTCTTTTTCAAGAGTGGTGGCTTCTCTGCCTCTCCTTGCTGCTGGACAACCCTGTCACAGCCTGTTAAGTCAGCAGCCTCTCAGCACTACCCTGGTGCTCCCTCCTGCCAGCAGCCTGTGTGCGTGTACACTGGAAAAGGACTGAGGGCATTCATGCCTGTCCTGGGCATGAGTACCCTCCTGACTACCTTGGCCAGGCTGGGCCAATAGTGGAGGTTTGATGGTGACCCCTGTGGGCATTGAGTGGGTTGTTTGCAGTCCTGTTCCTGGGACACTTCATCTCAGAAATTGCCACCTACAGGAACACGACCTCTTGCCTAAACTATTCCCTTCATTGCTAAGCTACTAGTAGAGAGCAACAAAGTGGGACTTGCTGCAGCATTGCTCCAAGATGCAAGAGCTTCCTCGTCCCAGGCAGGTCCTACTGCCGACTCAGGGCTTGGATCATTTCTGTTTCCAAGGAGAGAAGACAGGATTGGATTTAGATCTTGGATGCAGCTGCAGCAAGCCAGAAACATTGGTCTTTGGTAAACCAGCGCTGGCACAGGCCCTTAGGGCTATCAAAGCGATGCAATTTTACCGGTATCAAATCCTCCTGAAAACTAATCTTGTTCCCACCCCCTGGGAGGATCCACTGTGGATCAAAGTAAGTCTGGATTGGAAATGTGTACTCAGTTTGGATCTCGGTCCTCTCCTCTGACTGCTCTGCAGCACACACTCCTGAAAGTGATTCTTCTCAATCCCTTGCACTTGTGCCACTGAATAAGGAACAGAAGATGCTGCTAGAGTTCACATTGAGTGCCACAGGGATCTAAAATAAATACTGCCATGTAATAGATTTTTATCCACTGCCTTGCCGTAATCCCCATCTGAATCCCTTCCAAATTGCAGTCGGGCAGCTGTTTGTACAAGTCAAACATTGATTCAGCTGCTCTCAAAAGGGATTCAGGAGGTACAGGCTGGAGGGAGTGCTAGCCAGGGTGCTGGAACAATGGGATTTGTTCTGAGCTGAAGGGTTAAACTCTTCCCACAGCACCCAGCACCAGAGTATCTCCCCTTTCCACACAAGAGGAGGAGGTACCCACATGAGGAGGAGGTACCCACAGAAAGGGTAGTTGCTGAAGCAGTGAGCCTGGCACCTTGAGGAGCTCTCCTGCCGTGCTTGGCAGGGCTTCAGAGGGCAGGATCACAGCAGCATTCTCGTTCTAGGTACTTCAGCTTCTGCTCCACAGCCATTGCTGCTAGCTGCAGCAGGGCAAAATGACCAAGACAGAAGTAAGCAGGAGGAAAGGATGCAAAGTCCATGAATGACTGCTGAGTATTGTTTTAAAGATGGGGGAACATAACTGGCAATGAGAGTCTGCTGGAGCAGGGGAAAGAAATTCCCCTGGCAGTTGATCACCAACAGATGAATCAGAGAAGTTCAGTCTAACCAAAACAGATCTGAGCAAAATCTCAAGTTTAGCCTAAGAGGAGTGTGAAATGGCTTAAGAGTTTCAATGTGGGGTATTTAGGCTCATTTCCACAATTGCAGCAAACAAGCAGGATTATGGTGCCAGTCAGAGTGGCTGCAGCTTAGGGGCTGGGGCAACCATGTGTAAGGGAACAAGGGGATTGCTGGCAGCATTTATCTCCTACTTGACTTGGAACTTTGCAGAACCAGTCAAAATTGAGGGAGAGGAAACAGTTTAATCACCTGATTCCCAGAGAATCCTGCTGCAATCACACTGGCCACAGACTTAGGTCATCTCAGGTTGGGAGGGAGAAGAATGGAGCTGCCCACTCTCCAGGAGAGTGAGAGCAAGAAGCTTAAGGCTCCTCAGTGCTAGAGAAAGTAACGGAGTGCCCTGCAGCTCACAGCCCTGCTTGAAAATGATGGAGCCTGACAGATCTGGGATTAATCTAAAGGTTTCAGCTCTCTGAGCACTGAGTGGAAATTCGCCTGGAAACCACAGCGCCGGAGCTCAACATGATGAAAGCACTAACTGGAAGGGGGGAGGCAGAGGCAAGTGTGGGTCAGATAGCTCGCACCACCTGATTATGCACAAAGGCTAGAGCCCTCGTCTCTTGCTCTCTCTGCCATGTGTCTGGGTAGAGAGGGAAGGTATTTAGTGTTAATAAGAGCATTAAGAAATAGGCCACTTTTATTTTGTACGTTAGGCAGGCTCTGCTGCGGGTGCAACTTTGCATTGCTAATTAGATTCAAAGGCAAAGCTATACTCTCAGTGCTCAGCACTCCTGATTGTACCTGCTCATGCTCTCAGAGGAGCCAGGTCAGGTAGCCTGCACAAATACTGCAAGCTGTGGTTTTCCCTGTGCAGGTATTTCTAGGTGCTAGGCTGCTTGTGTGGGATAAAAAGACAGAGTGGGAGGCTGATTAAGAGCTGGAGCCAAGGTGTGCTGTGCTGATGCAGACTTGGACTTCTCTTGCTCATCTTGTCTAGCAGCATATGAGAAAGGCTACATCCTGCTCTGTCTATAGCTTTCCTGTGAGACTAGGAGGCTGATCTAGTGCTGAATGTGGAAGGCTATTCATCTGATGTGGCATCCATTAGAACTGCTGCTTTAGCCCAGAAAGTTATGGGGACAGATCAACTTTTTTCCTACTACACCCAAGTGCAGTTTGCAAGGAAGGATGCATATGTCCCCCCTTGCCCTCAGAGACCAATAACTTTTAGCTGAGGCTGACGAAAATCTTTTCTCAGTGCAAGAAAATCACAAAGTCTGTACATTCTGTACTACGTGAGTCTCCAAGTATTAGCACAGCTGTCACACTTAGCCACGTCTGCACGTTCATGCCTTCATATCCAATTCCAATACAACACTGCCATCACCCCTGTTGCTCACATCAAAGGACTGAATGCATCACAGTGCACAGTTTTAACTCCTTTCAGTTGAGCTTGCTCTATAAATACATAACCCACAGTGAGTGGGCATGTGTAATATATCCCTGTGTATGGTTCTGCTTAGTGCTGCGGATGGGGCTGCTGATCTGATTATTTTAAAGTCACTGGGCTACATCTGCCGTAGGTATAAATTGGTACAGCACAGTGGTGTTGCCAGTTTATGCTAGGTGAAGGTCTGGCCTGTCATGTGAATCTATAATAGGAACTTGCTTGTGTTCCTGAAAAGAGGAGATATTTTGAGTGTATAACCAAATTGGCATTCTTATCCAGGCTTCTACATGGTATAATTGTAATTCCAAAATTATAATTGTTATTAAATTATTAAATAATGTAGCAGTGGAAGGTTAGTTTAAGGTTGTCCTTTTTATCTATTTGAAGTGTTATTGTTGAACCAAAATCAGCATGGTGATATGTCCCAGCACACAAACTGGATGTGTACCAGAGATGAATGAACACAGGCACAGTTTCAGACCAACCAGCCAAATCTGAACACATGTCCTCTTCTAAGAAAGAAGATTAGGAGAAATAATTTTCAGCTCCATGATCCACACACCCAGTCATTATCACAGACATTATGATGGTCTCTCCCTGCTTATATTTTAGAAAATCTCAAAGCCTGAATTGCAATACAGTTGTTGCTAATTCATAGTAAGTGGGTTACACTGCAGCTGGTGTCTGTTTGCCCATCTGATGTATGAATAGCAATCGATTTGGATTTTTTTGCTAAACATGGTGTGATAGTGAGTATGAGATGACTGCCAAATGTCCATGAGGAATTATGCTTGGTTTGGCTGGAAGACTGATGCAGATTGGCCACCCTATTAATGGGTGAAGCATTCCGTCCTCTCCAGCCTGGGGAGTTGTTTTTCCATGGGCATCTTTCTCTGTTTTTAGTCTCAGAAAATACAACAACTTATAGCAAATAGAGCAAATAAGTGCTCTAGTTCTGAGTCTTGTAATAGATGAATTTCCAATAAATATTTGCTAATACTCATCCTGGGTTTACTTTATTACCTTCTTTTTGTTCTTTTCTATTTACCCTCCTATGACACCTTACCTCTTCTTCAGAGAGACTGCCAAGATTTGGAGATGATTGCCTTTTTATTCTGCTATTATATGATTATTATGTATAATAATAGAATCATGGAATATCCTGAGCTAGAAGGAGCCCACAGGGATAAGTCCAGCTCGTGGCCCTGTACAGGACAGCCCCAAAATAACACATGTGCCAAGAGTGTCATCCAAACACCCCTTGTACTCTGGAAGCCTTGATGCCATCAGCACTTGCCTGGGGAGCCTGCTACGGTACTCAATCACCCTCTGGGTGAAGAATCTTTTTCTAATATCCAACCTAAACCTCCCCTGACACAACTTCATGTCAATCCCTTGGGTCCTGTCACTGGTCACCAGAGAGAAGAGATCAGTGCATGCACTTCCCTCAAGAGGAAGCTGTAACTGCAGGGAGATTTCCCCTTGGTCTCCTCTTGTCTGAGCAGACCAAGTGACCTCAGTTTCTTCTCAGACAGTTTTCCCTCTAGACTCTTCACCATCTTCTTAGCCCTCCTTTGGACACTCTCTAATATCTTTATGTCCTTCTTATATTTGGTGCTCAAAACAGCATGCAGCACTTGAGGTGAGGCCACACCAGTGCAAAGTGGTTACTTAATGATACTATTATTAATTGCTATCATAAACATAGATACACACAACAGATCTTTACAGCTGTTTCAAGCTTTTTTTAACTTCCTGAAGTCTGTTCTAGGCTGTTAATCTCATTCTAGGACTGAAATGTGGGGAGAAGCCCTTTTCTCAATCAAGTTGACAGCAAGTCTGCTTTGAGATCTTAGGAGACAAAGCACCAGGTAAGCTCTACACACTGTTGGGAACATCAGAGAAGTAACTTTGTGAAACAGCACTGCAGTTTGCCTTATTCTCCCTGGGTGAGATCTGCGTTAAGGCATTTCGTTTACAAGTGATGACAAAGTTGTTCTCTGCTGCAAGCTGAGCCTGGAGGCAGGAGGCCACTGTGTGATGGAGAAGATGGAGTTTCTCAGAGCGATACATTGCCTTTGCTTTCTCACAGCACAGTTGTGAGGAGGAAATTCTTTGGCTTGATGTTTAAGTACCAGAGACAGAATCAGTGATGCTGGGAAAATTCAGGGGTGGGAGGAGGTAAATGGGCTTGGATGAATCAATAACAAACTTGAATCTTTGATCAAAACATGAAGTGACATGCCTACCTCCTTCCCCTCCCTGCTGCTGTCTGTTACTGCCTTGGATAAAGCTTGGGGAAGTTGGGGAGTTAACAAATCTTTTTTAGTAAGTGACTTTGCATCTCTACACAATCTACGCATATGGGGGTATATGGTGCCAGTCCCTAGGATGATGTGACATGACAAGTGAAGAGACAAAAGATATATGAACCTCATGCAAGAGACCACGTGCAATTTCTGTCTTTGTGGAGCGAGCTGTACTGCAGACAGCCTCTCCAGCAGGGGAATGTTAGAGCTCAGATTTGTCTGGGTTCTGTTCTCTTCTGTGCTTGTTGAACATTAGGTTGGAAAAAAGCTAAGCTGCTGAGACTTGAGTTTTGGTGCTTTCCTTCACCCCACTGCTGCTGTTTCAATACCAGCCTTCCTTGCTTATCATCTTCTGTGTGTCTCACCATGGGTGGTTGGAGCACAGTACTGCTTCCCTGCCCTCTGCCAAGCCTGATGCTCCACGACTTCTGGTCCTGCCACTTCCAGGTGGATGTGGAGATAACCAGCAATGTGTTGGCTCTTTCCCAGCCAGTCCCTGCCAGGGAGACAACAGCAGCACTTAGAACAAACATTATCTTTTGCAGTACATGAATCTGTGATAAGTTGGGATGGTACTCGTGAGAAAAACAGTAATGTGTGTTGAAAGCAAAAAGGACTGTCACCTCAGACCCTGGCCAGCTGAGTGTCTGCTTGCTGGCATGAAATCACTGCTGAATTCTGAAGACTTGTTTTTCCACACAGATTTGAGAGCTGCTAATTACATGACTTTGCATCATCAGTGTGGCAGAAATTAATCTGTGACATTGCAATGGAATTAAAACAGAGAAGAAAGTGGTGGAACCTAGCCCAGGGTCCCCAGTTTTTGAAAGCACGCTCCAGTTCCTGCCAGGACCTGCTTCCAGTGAAACTCCCCCATAGCTTATGCCTTTCTCTGAGGCAAAGTTTGGAAAATATTCCACTGAGGCACTTTAATACAGAGGTGTTGCTTACAAAGTGGATTGCTCCAACATGTAACATGTTGTCATGATTTTGGTCACTCTGTATGCTGCAGTCTCTGCACAGTCTACAGTACAGAAGCTTATGATTGTGTGTTAAAGGTGACAGTGCTGGTTTATGGTCTATTTTACACCACTGTGTGCTGCCCCAAGCCAGGGTTGCAGCCTTGCAATGGTGTAAATACAGCTAGCCATGCCTTGGGGCAGGGGGATGGGTTTTATAACCCTTGAAGTCTCCCTTCCAGACTTATTTTTGTGGTTGCAATGCATATGAACCCTGGAGGAAAAACTAACCTGTGCCATGGTCCAACTTTTCCCACCAACTTTTCATTTGATGGCTCCTTTCTAGATACAAGTCCTTCACCCATTCTTTCCTCTTGTCTGCAGCTCTCTAATGCTCCATAAGTGTCTCCCTAACTGCAAAACCACTTCCATGGGAATAACTGATGCCTTTTTCCCAAGCAGCAGTTTAGCTGTGTCCCCTGCCCCAAGGTAGAAGAAGATGCTCCAGAAGCAGCATCAGCTTTTTTCTGCCACTGAGTTGTTTATTCCAGCCCCTGCTCCCCAGTTACTGCCAACAAGGTAGCAATTATGCTCCCATCGATCCCTCCTCTTCAGGAATCACCCTGTGCGCACTGGCACACTGTCACAATCAATAGCCCAGCCCTTGTGCAGACACAGCAAGGGGGCCAAAGAGGCAATTTGCTCACTGGACAGGTTACAATGAAATAATATTGTGTCAGGAGGTGAAGTGGCAGAGTGGCTGGCGCTAAATATTTCCCTCTGCATTGCCACAGGGAAAGCTGGGGCTTGACGAGATTTAAAGTCAGGCTCAATACCTGCTGCTTAGATCCTGTTGGAGATAAAGTGTAACTGAAAGAATGTGGGGAAACGATTGTTTAGGAGACAAAATTGATGTGGGCCCTTAAACCTATCACTTCAAAATTGTTCTGACTAGGACTGAGAGGAAATTAAATACCTTTCATTTTTGACCTCTAGCTGATAGGTATTAAACACATACAGGGTTCATTGGGGATAAAACTCAGGGCTTCCAACAGCCAAACTCAATCAATTAGCTTATTGGTAAAAGACAAATATTGCAGGCAAAAAAAAGGAAGTTCATGCCTTGACAGTCACTGCTGTCATGCCATCTTAGAGGCATATTACAAATTAGGCAATCAACGGTATCACTTTCAGGAAATTTTTTTTAACAGGCAAGTAGGAGGAATTTCAAGACTTCGCGGAAATAATTTATTTTGTTGTTGGTAGCCTCTTCATGTTGTATCTCAAACCAAATGAGTAAAGAGCTTTATGCCTGTCACTCCCTGGTTCAAAGCTTGTGCCTGATACGTGATAGTCATCTCTCCTGAGTAAAGTATATTACAGTCTTCAGCCTTGCTGGGCAGAAGCAGAGGACACTGTGGGTGCTGCTTAGCTCAGGGGCCTTGGTGACCATACTACCCATTTGTCCTCCTCCCAGCATAGATCAAATACTTAGAAACACATCCAGTGGCTTGGAAACACAATACTGATTTCTGTCATGGCATCTGTGTTAATTTGCACAGGGTAACTGTGGAGCACTATTAATCTGGAAGCTGCAGAGCCAGCACAAGTCATCCAGGGGCCCTGAGAGCAGCCTGCATTCAGACTGGCCACAGACTGCTTTTCAACACACGGGGACCTTATCAGGGGCAGCACTGGGGGCCATCTCTGTGTTGTGCAATGTGAGAGCACTGCCCCAGAGAAACCATGGGGTGGCTGAAGGCTGCAGGAACCCCCAAGGGCTTAAAACCCTGCTAAAACAGAGGTTAGTGTATGCATGGAAGCCAGTGATAATAAGATATTCAGTCAAATGTGGTTTCATAGGGAAAGAAGGCTTAGTGTTTAGACCTGAGAAACTGCCTGAAGACTGCTGCAGCTCCCAGATATGCCTCACATACTGCAACCCAGGTGCATCATTTAGGCCAGATTTTTCAGAAGTGCCCAGTTATTTGGAGTGCTTCATTAGTGCTAACCCAAGTGTGGAGCACCTGCAGATACCCCTCCATCAGCAGGACCTAGCAAGCCTCTGTACATCTGTTCATCAAGTCAGCCAGCATTTAGGCATCTTGCAGTTATAATGGAGGCTTTCTGCTTTTAGCATCTCTCAGTCCCCACCTTTGTGAAATGGAGGCAATGCTGCAGGAGATAAACAGCTTAGTGGGAAGCCCACAGGCCAGAAGAGCCTTTATGCACTACACGGCAGCAGGGAAACCTTGGGTAACTTGGCCCTCCTAAGAAAACCTGGGTCTTGAGTGCCATCACAGGATGCTCACCCCTGCTGCATGGCTAAGCCCTTGGAGTTCCCTGCAGCCTCCAGCCACCCCATGGTTTCTCTGGGGCAGTGCTCTCAGGCCCAGCACAGCACAGAGATGGCCCCTAGTGCTGCCCCTGACAAGGTCTCTGTGTGTTGAAAAGCAGTCTGTGGCCAGTCTGAATGCAGGCTGCTCTCAGGGCCCCTGGATGACTTGTGCTGGCTCTGCAGCTTCCAGATTAATAGTGCTCCACAGTTACCCTGTGCAAATGCAATACAGGACTGTTTGCCCCTTTGTGAATAAATGGGGGCAGCAATGTTTGAGCCAGGCCTGGCAAGGTAGGCAGCAATTCCCTGGCAAGCAGAGAGCATTTGGCTTCCCCCAGCCCTGCAGAGTCAGAGGGCAAGGCATGACCCACCCTCTCCCTGCTGTACAGCTCCCATCTCTGCCAGATGAATGGTGCTTATTTGTCACCACAGAAAGGAAAACCCAGCCATGTGCAAGCACATCTGCTCGGCGGGGGCTGCCGCTGCTTGGCACTCGCCAGCAGGAGGCTCGACACAGTTTGCTGGACCCCGCGCCACACTCCCTGGGAGCTTTGCAGCGGCACTGGCTGCAGTGCAAGAAGGGTCAGGGCTGCATGTGCCTCCCGCCAGCAGGCTCAGAAGTGCTGTCAGAGCCTGAAGATTCCGTGGCTGTGTAGGGATGTGAGCAGGGAGTGGCAAGCTGAGGCCAGTGAGCTCAGCCAGGGCAAGTCGCCTGCCTGTCCCTAGGGGTTAGGAGGAGCTGGGCAGAACGGGCTGGTAGCTGATAGGTGTTTGGCTGCAGTTCCAAGAGTTTGCCATGAGAATTTGGATGATGACTCCCTCTTTCTGTGAGGTTTCCTCCCTGGAAATGCATTTAACAAGGCAGTTGAAGATTTCGGGTTTTTTGGTCCTTTGCAGTGCAAATGGATCTGACTCAAATCTTTAAATGCCAACACTTTTTTTGGTGCTGATTTATCTTTGGATGTGACACTAATGTTTTCCCCCAAGAGTGGTTAAGTTAAGCCATAGCATAGCCCTGCCTGCGGTCAAAGAGCAAAAGGAATGGGTTCCTGTGCAAGGCAGGAAAGCTCTGCCCCAACCATGGGGCAGCATCAGCCCCCAAGATGCAGGGGTGCTGTGGGGTGCAGGTCTCCCCTTGTTGAACTGACAAGTCCATGCCTCTTATCTGTATTTGTGTAGTGATGAGGGCTTTCCACTAGAGAGAGACATGAGTACACACAGAAAACCTGTTTGCTATTTGTATCACACAGTTCACCTGGCCAACATGGTGCAAAAGGGAATGGCTGGAGCTGATCATGAAATGAGCTTTTTTGCCCTGCTGAAATTTTTACTTATCTTTTCTGACTGACAGTTGACAAACATGTCTTCAAGATGGGGTGTGGCAAAGAAAATCCTAAATTTTTTTCCTTCCTTCTTTAAAACAACCCATTTTTATCCTTTGTAGTTCTTACAGAAGAGGCGAAAATATACTGAAATATTGGACAGTCTTACAATGAAAAAAAAAAAAAGAAACTTGCCAAAAATACCTTTATTAGAAATACAATTTTTTGAGAAAATGTTCAGCTGGTTGCTGTTTATCTGACAAGTGGATATTAATTACCCAGGCAAAAACTGGTAACTCTCATGTACCTTTTTTTCTCTATAGACAAAACCCCGATTCAGTGACCTCTGAAATATGCACATCCTGTGGAAGGACCATGATGATACTGAACACAATACATTTAAGAGCAGAAGTAAAGCATAACTTTCTTAGCTGAAAATCCTAGGGAAATAGAAATATGGCCAAGGACAGTGTGTTAATACTTCTTTATTTATGTGTCATGCTGTAATCCTTGTAGGCAACCAGGCCTATGCTTTGCACACCAGAGGATGCTGGTCCTCTCAGCTGTTTCTCACCAAAAGACCCACACAGCCAGCAGAACCAAACCCTCTTAGTGTGGTGTTGGAACAGTGCCCATTTGAAGGGGAGAGCACCGTTGATGAGATGCCTTTAGCAGACAATCTATTGTTAAATGTTTGCAGTGCAGGTTGGTTTTCCTTTGGGGTCACCTGCAGCTCTGAGTGCAGAGGGTGTGCAGCACCTAAAGCTGCTTTGCCTGGGATTTGTGCTGAGCATACAACTCAGGGTGGCAGGGCTGTGAGTCACACAGTTTCTTCTATTTTTGGATCCTGTTTTTGAATGCTTTCCCCTGTGGTATATGGGTGGTTGGAGGAAACACACACATGCAGGCTTCACATACTGCAAATAGAAAGTCTGCATTTAAAGGCCTCCTATTGCTTACTTGCAGATCCTGCCAAGCTTCAACCTGCTAGTCTTGATAAACATACTCTCCTAGGGTGTTGCTCACTGGGAACAGATGGTCCCATGGGAAACAGATGGCCTCAGAGCTGGGAACTTCCAGGAGCTTTTGTGGGAGATGGGATTCCATCCTTTACCTCAAAGGCCCATCCTAAAGGCACAGTGAGAGCATTTTTCTCCAGCCTGTTTTTCATTCCATGATAAATCCCCTTTCATTGCCATCAGGTGTGAGAGGGTGCTTGAAGCAGAGGCTTCCAATTTGCAGGCAGTGTCCTCCTTTCTGAAGGACGTAGAAAACATCTGAGGAGTGAACATGGAAATAGGTAAAACACAAAGACTATGAAGTAATGGCCTTATTCTTTGGTGCCTCCCAAATGGCTCCTCACCCCCAGTTATGTCTTGCAGTACCCAGAGTGAGACCATCACACATCTCCGTCATGACTGGAGACTGGGATGTAAATCCATTGCTTGAGGTCTCTGGTGAGTTCACATGGACCTGAAAAAGTCACTTTTGAACATTCACTCTTGAATTACAGTCCCAGCTTTGCTCTATCTTACAATCTTGGAAAGCAGAGGTGCTGCGTTTAACTGATCCATTTATCATCAACAACCATTCCTGGAAATCAATCACTGCATCTTAGATTGTTTCCCTGATGCTTTCCAAAGAACATCTGATACCTTAAAGAGATGTAGTTTCCTTTTGTGTTTATCTAACCAGGAGCTATTATGATTGTAGTAGCTGCTGGATTCAGAACACCAGGGGCAGAAAGCCTCTCTGCATCCTGCCCAAGGCACCCCTCTCCTAGTTTCCTGTAGCATTTCTTGAGGGGTATGGCCTAGACCCAAGAAATTATTAAGCTCCCAGTTTGTATATGTTCTTAATTTTCCCTTTGAAAACTGACCCTCAGCTAGTGTGGTTTTCTCAAAACCTGCCACTCTTTGTTACGCCAAGTTTTTGTTTGCTCCAGTTTGATGCTCAGTCTTTCCACAGGGAGATAATCCCTCACATAGGGGAATAACTGTAGAGAGATCCTATAGTTGGGAATTTCTACCTCAGGGTCAAGTTTTATTGTATATCACTTCCTCCCTCTGTAACATCCCTCTCGCCTCCTAACAAAGCCCCTCTCTCCACTTTTTAATGGACTTTCATTCTATTTCAGAAATGTGGTAAATGCAGAAGTTTTAGACAGAAAAGGTACTCTAAAAGCTGTTCTAACCCAATGTTTCTTGCCTCTTCTTTGAGAGCCCAGTGCACATTAAATGAAACTTATATGCTTCTTGAAGCTGCCTGTGTTATTATTGGAACTGATGCACATTCACTCCAACCAATCTATTTTTATTTGAACCACTTACTCCGTATGAAACCAAGCATAATAACTACAGTCAATACAGATATATTTGTTTTTATTTAAACTCCTAAGTGTGCTAAAAGCAAAAAATGCTTTTCTCCCTGAAAACCAATATATATGTATAATAGGCAGAAAATGTATGTATCAGTCAAAGCAGGAGCGGCCGGTGGCGCAGGGGCCGCTCCTGACATCGCTGGCACTGCCACCCGCGGCGGCGGGCACGGGGACCGGGGCTTCTGCAGGGGCAGGAGGGGACAGGCTCTGCGGGGACAGCGGCTTCCCCCGGGGTGCTGGCAGCTTTCCCTCCCCGGATCGGCGGGACGGCAAGGGCAGCGCATCTCGGTGTTGCGGGCTCAGGGCGCGGATGGGCTCGGCCGGGGGCCGCTGTGGGAACCCCGGAGCTGCCTGCGGAGCCTGTGGCACCTCGGTCAAAGCATTTTTTGGGAAGGGCGGCAAGGGCCATGCTCAGAGGCGAGAGCAGCAGGGGAGGCCGAGGAAGAGTCCACGGCCGCGTTGGAGCAGAGCAGCAGCTGAGCCGGCTCGGGCGGCTGGGCGGGGGCTGCAGCTGCAGCCGCACCGACCCCGCTCTCCTGCATTGCTCTTGCGCGCAGGGGCAGGCAGAGGGACGGCGTATAGTGTGTGGGGAGGGGACTGGGGAGAAGAAAGTAGGGAAGAGAGTCTTGGCAGAGGCAAAGGCTGTTTTCCCTGTGTGCCCATTTGTTTGTCTGAGTACTAGAATCGATGGTTAGAACTTTGTTCATCGGCAGTAAATTAAATTGGTTGAAAATCCCCCCAAACCAGAAATCTGTTTTTGCCCATGACATCAAAATACCTCTGTGAGTGGATAGAAATGAACCACTTTAGGGGTGGGATTTTACACCCAAAAGCTAACATGGAAGTTAACAGGCATCTTCCTTCTGCTCTCATGGGATCTGCTTGTCTGCTTTCGTTCATCAGGCAGCTTGTCACTTTTCATCATCAGGACATTAATACACAGGAGAAGGAGAACTTCAAGAATGATCAAAATGGCTTGTCAAGGTTGGAAGTGCAATCCAAGGTAGTTTGTGTCTATTCTGGTTGATTTTGAAATGCAAGGTCATATTGCCTATTCTGACCACACAACTCATCAACTACTACTTGTGCAAAGTATAAGCAACTGCTTCCTTACTATCCTTCCTCCACAAGCATACAATATGTCTGAGCTAGGAAATGCTATCATCTGATGAGTAATCCTGGCTGTGTCTTCCGTGTTTTACAGCTCCTCCTAGAGCTCACAGACCATCACCTGTAGTTTCCTATGCTTGTACATGTCTTTTCTGTTAGAGCAGTCCCCTCTTCTTGTAACAGCTTTGTTAAGCCGACTCTTCCACAAAGACTCCAAAGCTTTGGTTTGGTTATTCTGTTCCCATGCTCCTAGGCAGTCAGTGGTCATCACCAGAACCTCATTAAACACACTGAATTGTGAATGGCTTGTTCCCAATCACATGGAGTTACATCCAGCATGCCACTGGACCTGTTCTGAACTCCACAAAAGAATGATCTCAGACCATGAGCAGAACTTAGACCATTAGTTGGTATGAAGAGCTGACTGATCCAGAAGCATCTATCTGGGCAAGCTTCAGACCCCAGTACCTCCCAGTTAATCCATTTAGCATTGTGTTTGCATGTTTGCTGAGGCATTCAAAGGGGCTTTATGGAAAGAAGGATTTCTCTATAATGAATGGAAACAAACAAGATCAAAAGGCAGAGATAAGCAAACAGACAGGATTTCAAACCTAACCTGCGTTTAAACTGAGAGGCTGTCAATATTAATAACATAAAAGCAGCAAAGTGTGGCTGACACACTCCAGGTAGAGAATGCTTGGAGACATCTGAAAATCCCATCAGAAATTGCAAAGGCAAATGTAATTAGCATGTCTGGAATTGTCTTAATTCATTGGGTCTATATTGTCTTGAGAAGCTGGCAAGGATACTCTGTACATAGCTTGTGCAGGCACAGCTTTGTCCTTTTCCAGTCCTTTTACCCCTTTTTGGCAGCCTATAGATGGAGGTAGGGGGTGATGCTAACACTGGATGTTCCTGCCTGTGGCATAAGACACTTTCAGTGTATTCAGGATTCAAGACATGTTGAAACTGCAGACCCTACTTGTCAATTCTGCATGCTGGAAGAATTTAATTTTGCTCTGACTAAACGTGCAGGTCAGAGGACAGAGGCATTATCAGAATGGTGTGGAGGCCTGTGGCTGGGCTGGCTGGTGCTGATGTAGGCTGGGAGAGCAAAGTTGTATGGGGGAAAGAGCAGGGAGGCAAGTGTGAGACACTGAAGTGGGTAATGGCTCAAACATTGTTAAAATCACTGAGGAACTTTGCCGGTTGTACCAAACTGCAAAGAAGCAACTGCTGATCTGTGACCACTGAAGCCCACCCCTGAAATATGCCTCCTGATGGGAGCAAGAGTTAAGCCACCTGATGGGGGAAGTAAACAAGACCGGGGGAGGAGAATATATCCACAAGGAAAGCCAAACTCAGCAGCTGTGCTGAAAATCAGCTCTGGCTAGATTTGGTGGGGGGAGGCCATAGCCCACCGATGTATTTGCTGAGGCTGGCTTTGCACACTCTTCTTCCCTCAGCCATGGGGGAAGAGGAGAGTTTTTGGGTGTGTGATGGTGTAACCTCTGGTCAGGAAAAGACAGAGGGGCTGAACACCCACCACCAGAGGCTACAAGCCAGATAAAAAGGAGACCCTGTGAACAATCCTCCCCTGCACAAATGGGCTCAGTTGTAGAACTCCCTGCCCTGCCCCTGGAAATGTCACATTCACATGGGACATTCATGTAAGGGGCAGCTATCATGACTTAAAAAGTGTCATAAACCATCAAATACCCCCAAAATGCCCCCAGACTCATTTCTGAGGCCTTCCACCAGAGGGCTGCACGTGATCCAAAGTGTTGCAACAGATCCAGAGTTTGTTGCAAAAGGCAGTGTAAAACTCCCCCCTGCAGGGTAAGTGCTTGAGTGTTCCAATATATATATACCTGAATTATATTAATTTATAGAACTCTGTGTTTTGTGGGACCCCCACCACTGAGAAGACTGAAGAAGAGGACCAGTGGGATGCCACTGGGCCCACAGAGTGGTGATATCTTTAATCTGTCTCTCTCTGACTCTCTTTCTACCCTCCTCCCCCACCTTTTCTATTTCTTTCTATCTATCTTTCTACCTCACTTTTACTGTTAAATAAAATCCTTACTATTGACTTTGGCATGTTTGCTCTTTAATTCAGGCAGATGCATCTCTGTAATAATTACAAAAATTGGACCTTAACAGCAAGTGATGCTATTAGTCAAAACCCAGGGTGGTTGAATTGACTGTGGATGTGCAGTGCCTTTGTAGGACCAGACAAGAAGGTAGATACAATACATGGAGGAGTACAAAACCAACAGGTAGAAGGACAGATCAGAGAAATCAGGTAATGAAATGCAGGAGCTGAAACTGCATTTAATGTATCCACAAATGCACATTTAGCAGGCAGTGGCTGATGACAGTGTAGGGATTTGGGGGCTCCATAGTAAATTTCCAAAGCCATTTGCTCAGTAGATTAGTGCATAACCCAGGAAATCAATAGCCAAAAAGTGTGTTTTATGTTGAAACTGGCAAACAGGTACAAAATCACAGTAAATACATGCAGAATGACTACACTCTCATGTCTGTATAAATACATCTGGTGGAATTGTGGGAGGGCTACTCAGCTACATTTTTTTGATGGGACTTTGGCAATGAAGGGAGAGCCTCTGGTGGAATATTTGGCAGGATTTGAAGCAGTGGTGGTGGGAGTACCTTGTGAGCTCAGGGTGCAGAGCAGGCTGCTTTTAGTGTCAATCAGGGCACTGGCCCTATACAGGGAGGGTCAGCACCACAAGTGTCAGCTGTAAAGAGACATGATTTGATTTAATGAACTCATCCAGGCAACTAAAGAGCTAATATGATTCCTAAAATACAAACACTACAGGGAAATCTATTAACTGTGACTAAAATAAAAGCCTAGCTGGAAGTGAATCACAGACCCAGCTGTCACAGAGCAGTGGTTCCTGGCTGCTAAGTCATGAGCACACTACACAGAACACAAGTGAATGGGCCTTGCTAACCCAGAGACTCCTAACTAGTTCTGCAGAATATCTGCTATTTCTGGTCAGGTTTCTGTGTCAGTGTTGGCACTGCTGACACCATTTCCAGAGCTGGTAAAGAAAAGGTGGCAGCACTGCAACATGGAGCCAGGTGCAGAATCAAGGTGAGTGAATAGCACAGGTTGGATGAGAAGGGAGAAGACAGCTGTGACAATAGCTGAAGTAGAATGAAAGGGCTGAGGAGGTCATACAAACAGATGCAGAGCATTGCTTGATTTCTAAATGACTCTCAGCTGTAGAAAAGTTCTTGAGCAAACAGGTTGCTGCTGTAGCCTGGATCTACAGTCAAGGAAGGCTGGTGAGAGCAGTGGGCAAAACCAGATTTGCTATGAAATATGTGTGTGGAGCTCAAGACAAGCTCTGGGTGAGTAAGGCCAGACAGAATGAGGCTGGAAAAAAAATGGAAAATGGGATGGTAGAAAGAGACTACAGACCATCTTTGCAGGTAATGTCTAGGTGTGAATTGTCTATGGCCACACTGGCATTGAAATATCAGGGGAACTGCTGCTCTTGCTTCCTTGAGGGAATGGTCAGAGGTGAAATAACTCAGCAACTCTGTGCTGGTGGATTTGTTTTTATTTCAAAATATAATGATATTATTTCCCTCCTCCTACTGCCCTTTTTTCTCAAGTGTTTAGAATTGGTATTTCTGCCATAACTAGGTCAGGGAACCTAAGTAGGTCAGGGTGACTTTCTAAATGTGGCAGATCTAGAAGCAAAGCTGGAGAGGGAAGACCTGACTGTGTGTATAAACAAAAGGTGGCAAGTTTGGCCTAGGGGGAGGGATGATCCTGCAGAAAAGTGGTGAGAGCTGAGAAATACCTGGGTGGGAGCTGAGAAAGGAAAGTGTGGTGTGGGGTGGGGAACAGGGGCTGAGGGAGCAAGAAGGTTTGGGAATGGAGTACAAGCTGACTGGAGGAGTAGAGAAGAGAATGGGATTACAGCTGTAGATGTGAGGAGAGCAGGGAAAGGGTGAAGGGGTTAGAAATTGGCTAAGGCTGAGGAGGGAAAGAGCAAGAGATGTGTAGGTGGAAGCAGTTGAGAAGGACTGGGAAATGGGGTTGCATGGAGGACAGAAGGTGGCAAAAAGTGGGGAAAGGGCTGAGATGGTGAAGTGTATCTGAGAGGGAAAGAGCATGAAGGGCACAGCAAGGGTGATGTTTTTAACTAGAGAGTGGAAAATGAGAGATCAGGGAGAGAAGAATGTGCTATTCACATAGTGTGAAGCTGCCAATCCCAGCAAAGGTGTGGTGAAGCTGTCATTGTGTCCTTTCCCTCGTCTCTGGGAAGGGTGAGCATGCTGAAGGCAAAATTACAAAAGAAAAGGGGGCTGTGATTGTGCTTGTGCTTCTCAGACGCACCTCATTTTGCAGGGCCATTGCTGACTTTGATGTCAAAGCTCTGACTCCCATCCAAGGTTTGGTGTTCTTCCACTGGAGTCATCAAAATATGCTTCCCTCAAAAGCAAAGATGGGAAGAGAGTGCTTCTCATTGCTGCAGCAATGGGAAGAGAGGTTTACATCAAAGGGAGAAACACCCAGGGTTTGAAAACTAATAATTTCTATGTGCCTAATTTTGTTTCTTTGTCACCCAATGCCTTGCATGTTTAGAGTTGGGAGGTTGAAAATGTGACTCTGTGGGACCTCTCAAACTATTGTTCCATGAAAACATAGAGGCTTCCTTTCCCCATCTGAAGCATCTCCCCCCTTCTTTTATCACTTTGTAAGTATGTTCATGGGTGCAAAATCCATGCATCCATACAGGCTACAGCTGCTATGGGAGGGCATTCTGGGTCTGCTTCACGCAATTGGGAATACTTCTTTCCAAACAGAGTAGGACACTGTCTTACACTTTTCCTCGCAGTCTTTCAGGCATCTTATGCCTGCATTTAGCCCAGCTCTTTTGGCAGCACACATAGCACGGGTCACTCTGACCGCTGAGGATATCACCCATATCCAATTGTGGTGGTCAGGCACTGAGATTTGAACAACTCACTTTGTGGTTAGGGTGAGAACCCACAAGCCCCCACTTGGCCGTTTTGCTTAAGTTTATATGATTGGTCCCTGTTTTTCCCTCCTGGTTTTATGTATAAGGTTGTAAATGTTCATTTCCCTTAGTGAATATGTATATGTTCTAGTAAGTTCTGTACTACTTGACACCCTGTTGGTTTCTTCCTGAAATCCCTTCTATGTTCCCATTCTCCCTTCTGCCTTGACCCCTCCTCTTTCCCTTTATCTCATTGGCTGAGTCCCTTATTCCCGCCTTTCCCTACCCCTATATAATGCCTGGACCCTGAGTAAAAACTGGTTTGTTGTCCCTGTCTGTCTGTGGGACAAACCTCTGTGTGGAACACCATATGCTGAGTCCCCTCTCTGCTTCTTTGCCTCCGCCTGTGTGGCCGAGGACCTGCCAGGGAGTAGCTCCCTTGGGTGAGGAGCTCACAGGCTCGCTGTTTTGTGGATTTGGGAACTGCCTCAGAGCACGGTGTGGCCAGACCTCGGGGCTGCTTTTGCTTTGGCTGGTGTGTGACCGCTACAAGCTCCCTCAGCTCCTCTCCTGATAATGGTTATGGTGCCCCATTGCGGTGTGTGCAGTGCTGCTCAGAGGACAGTGGCAGCCTGCAGGGAGAGTTGTCCTGTTGTGTTATTATTGTCAGCCCTGGCTGTAAGATCCACGGGGGTAGCGTTGGCAGTGGGGCAACCAGAGGTGTCATCTTATGTACAGAGATCTGCTGTACCTGAGCCCTTGTTGATGGTCCTTACTCCCATAGTTGCCCTATTAATACTGAAAGTAATTTCCGTTTTTGACTTCCATGGAGGTTATTAGTCCTGACCTAGCTGCTGCTCAAGTTTTACTGAGTTTACCTTTTTCTGTTTGTTTTGGACAGCTATTATATGGCACCCTACTGAAATTTGTCTCTTAGGGCTAAGAGCAGTGGATTTTGAGGAAAAAGAAGGACAAAAAAAAAGAAATATTTGTTAAGGATGGGGTGAGTCTCCTAGTGATACCAGCCTGGTGAGTCTTCCTTTCCTTTTTCATTAGCAGAAATATTGGCTGTGGAAGGGGGTGTGCAGCTGTGGTTCTACCAGCCAAATCCACTGATCAACTTTGGGCCATTGGCAGTTCTGGTGTATTAGGCCTATAAAGTATCTCTGCACAGGCACTGTAAACAGATGTAATCAGCTGGAGTCAGTGGGCAGTGGTTAGATAGACCTGATACAGATACAGCATTGAATTGCTGAGATATTAATACAAGATGTCTGTGATTATTCTTATGTACCAGTATATGCATCCTCCAAACACAGGACAAGAAAGGCCTTAGGATATTGACTTTAAGTTTTCTTGTTGATTGTTTGGGTTTTTTTTTTAACCAAAATTGCTGTGTGAATGCAAGAGCAAGACAGGGCAGCAGAATTTACTTTTCACTGGCAGTAGACCAGAGATTTGTCTATGGACACTCTGCAATATTCACATAGGAGTAGAGGACAAAGTTGAGTTCTTGTACAGAACAGTTGGATGTCTCATCTGTGGATGTTGTTTAGGGTGAATTAAACCTTTTGATAATCCTAACTTGATTGTAATTCCAAAGGTGTTATTTGGTGACACCTTATAGTGACCATGTTAAGAGTATTAAGCAAAAGCTTAAAAATAGTTGAGAAATATAAAAACTTGTTTGGTTCATTTTTTTCCCCCAGTTATTTCAGAGAATTTTTTCACAGTGAAATTTTTCCTCAGTATTTTAACTTACTAGAAAAAATGGAGTACAGTTATTAACCCCCTTTGGGCTATAATTTATAGGCATTTGATCTTTTTCTTTACTCCAAATACTACTTCTGACCATGAATGCATATATTACTTTAGAAAAATGCAAAACAAATAAGAGCTTATTTTGATGATAAAGTGTGTCTTGAAAGAAAATATTATAGTTAGAATTTTTCCAAATATTTTATTTGATGAAACACCATGGAATTATGTGGAAACTAGAATGCAATACGAAAAGCTGAGCTGTCCAAGTGAAGCAGGGAATTAATGTCAACTTTGTAATTGAGTTTTTTGAATACAAACACAACTTTGCAAAATCAGGAACAACTTTTCAGAACTGTGATGACAGCATCTGATTTATTATTATTACCCCAACTATTATAATTATTATTACTCTCAGAGTTAAGCTTTACCCATCTGCTTTCTTGTGTGCATATGTTAAGAACAAAGGCCACTCTGGGACTTCACAGCAACGTTCAGGCAGCAGCAAAGCAGTGTAGCAACATGAGTTAGACATGAGGAGGAATCACCACTGAGATGAGGCAAACACCTGGGATTAGTGATGAGCAGAGTCACTGGAATCCATCGTGGTATTGATACCTCATAAAGAGGAGCACCAACAGTTGAAGAATTACAGAATACTCTTATGCCTTGCCTGGTTGTTATGAAATCTGAGATGGGGCTGGCATCCAGCTAGTTCAGGTCCCTGAATAAGTTTCTTCTCTCAGCTCTCCACCTTTTATTTTTTTTAATGTGGTCCTCTCTTAGTACCTTCAAAAGTACCCCCCTGCCCAGTGTCACTTCAGTAACAACTCAGCTCTGTGCTCCTTCCCAGGCATCTTCCTGAGAACTTGCTGGTTTCTTTCTTAAGGAGGTTTTATGATTTACAGTACCCCTACATTTCCCCTATGGAGACAATGTTGTGTCACTCCTAGCTCCAAAACACAGAAGATGGAGGACCCACATACTCATTAAGATCACAGAATGGTTTGGGTCAGAAGGGACCTCGAAGATCATCTCATTCCAGCCCCCTGCCATGGGCAGGGGTGCCTTCCAATAGACCAAGTTGTTCAAAGTCCTGTCTGACGTGGCCTTGAACACTTCTAGAGATGGGACATTCTCAACTTCTCTGGGCAGTTCCAGTGCCTCATTTCCTTTTGAAAGCCTGAGGGTTTAAAGGTTTTTTAGGGAGAGATATGCAGGAAACCTGTTACACATATGGGGAGAAATCTGATCACATATATCTACAGAAAGCATCTGCAAATGAAAGAAGAGAAGGAAGGTTAAAAGAGCGTGTTTAGCTGAAGTTTGCATAGCAAGCAGGATGTGAAGGTGCAGATAAATAGTTATTAAACTGTAACCCTGACACTACTTGTAGCACTCCCAAAACGTTTAATCTGTTAACAAGTTTTATGTTAAATTGCAAAGATAACTCAATGGTTTCATTTTGTGATTTCTACACATCAAACGTGATGTTGATGTCAGTTTTTGCCCTGGACTAGTAGTATGCCCAAGAGAAGAAGCCTATAGGGTCCTATTGGCCTTATACAAGATGTTGAAAGGACCTTTCATAATTTTTCAGGTAGATTCTGTGTTGCTTTCCTCTTTGCTTGATCTTTGATATTTAGCTGATTCTTTGAAATGTATCCAGTTCTTCCTAGAGGTAAACTACATGTGAGATGTAGCACTGACACACACATTCCTACAGAGGGTCTTATGATTTGCTGGGAACATGATCTCCACTGTGCCACTAGGGCAGAAAGATTTTGTGTTCTGGGCCTTGACCTGTAGCTCTGGAGATCTGCATTTAATTTTCAGCTCTGCCACATACTTCCCAAGTGACCTTGTGCGAGTCATTTATTCTCTCAGCATTTAATTATCACCCTTTTGCAGATGAGAAGTTGACACTTCTCTGCCTTCCAGAGAGTAATGTGAGGATAAATTCATCAACCTTCATGTTCTGCTGTGAACAATGGGAGTTCACTGAGGCAAAGCGAAGTCCAACGAGGAGATGAGACAGCATAGGGAACCAAAGCAAGGATGAAGCCCATTTTAGCTAGCTAGAGAGCTGTCCTGTATGAAGAAAGTATATGATGTCTTGCAGGGATTTACATCAATCCTCTGAGTGTGCAGTGCTATGACCTCAGTATCCTAGCCTTCATTATAGTGACAAACTGGAGGGTGGGGGGAACACGAGGTTCCTAGGTCTCTTTTAGTAGGTAGTCATCAGATGGCTCATTCGCTTATGTCACTTCTTTGTGTAGCTCCTGCCTTTTCATTTCTCTAGCTAGTCTGAGTCAAGCATGGAAAATGGTCATTTACTGAGATTACAGAATGTGGGCTGTGTCACAAATAGGAGGAAAAGGTGCAAAGCACAAAAATCCTCTCTTGGAGAGAAAATGTTCCATGTCAGTCTGATTTGTCATTGTGATTTATTGTTCTAGAATAGTTGAACATTTTTATTCTCACTGCCAAACTGTGAGACTGTATGGGACATTTCCAGCATTTCCTAAGGAGATGGCTTTCATTTTTACAGGTGACAGCTGTGGGTCTGGATCACATGAACATATATCTTGACCTTGGAGTGAAGTTATTAAAAAGTAGGTGCAATTCAGAGGCGTAGGATTGCTGCTGAGGTGTTGGAGTCAGCTGCCTATGTATCTCTTGACTGGCACTAGTCACTAAGTGCTCACCATTGACACTTAACAGTCCAGATAGCACCGCCTTTGTCTGGTTTCAGATGGAAACTTCCAAGACTTCCAAGCAGAGGACTAGCTGCCCCGTCCTTTGTAGCTCTTCCTGCAAGTAATTCAAACTTGTTGACTGGTATTTTGCAGCTGCAGATGTTCAGAAAGGTGGATTTCAGGTGCCTTTCTCACCTTGCTCCTTCAGGAGCAGGTGAGCACTGAGCATCCTACTGTGTAGCCAGAGCATGAACTCAACCTTGAAGTCATTAGGGATGCCAAGTTGCATATGGCAGTTGGTGTCTTCAGGTATGGATGAAGGCAATTACTTGCTCCCAGTACAGCAAAATACTATCAGACAACTCTGGTCTAATTTTTGGTTTATTCTCCACAGCTTTTATTAAAGCTAAATGGAGCCTCGGGTTCTTAGCACTTTGGAATGTTGTGTTACAAGACAGACCTCTTTTCTGTTAATGGAGGTTACTGGCTGTGTAGATGGAAAACATTTATAAAAACTAGAATTCATTATTTTTATTATTTTTTCAGGTATTGAAAAGCTACCTTTCCCACTTGCTGCTTCATATTAGATTAAAAATAAAAAGCCTTGGTAATTGATTTAACTTCAGAATGAAGTTCTCTTATTTTGCAGCTTCCAGGAAATATGGATAGTCTGTTTGGATGTGTGCATTTTGGAATCTTTTGGAAGCCTTCTGCCTGTGAATCTCACAGTTTTATAAGATGATATTGTATCTTGGCTAGGAGGCTCCAAGATGCCAAGTAAAAAAGAGAATAGAGGCTTGGGGGACCAGATTTTTGAGTATTCAAGTGGATAATGGTAATCTATTTCAGTTTGAATAAGGTGCTTGTATATCTTTAGGATGTAAGGTTTAGCTGGGGGTGCAAGTTCATGTGGTGTTGGGGTTTTTTTGTGTGTTTTTTTTTCTTGTTTGGGTTTTTGTTTAGTTTATGTTTGTTTAGTTTTTTCTGCTTTGTTTGTTTTTGTGTGTATGGTTTTTTTTGTTTGTTTCCTTTCTGTTGCAATGTAATTTTAAAAATCTCCTTTGCAGCATTTCTAATGTTAGGAAGAATTCCAGGAAAAGCAAGCAGCCCATGAGAAGTAGATGCTGCCTTTGCTGCATCTCCATCCTGGCTTCTCTGGAATAATATTGTAGGGGTATAAAACATGTTTCCTGTTAGGAAAAAATGTGCTGTAAAGAAGGAAGCCTAAGTAAATATACAATAAAGAGATGTATAAAAGTGTCTTCAAGAGACAATTCATGGCTCTGTTAGTATCACAAGGAGATTTTTGTGTGGGTTTTTAAAGGCCTGTGCTGTAGTACAGGGAATGGCTCTAATGCCAAACTTTAAACCCCATGCTGAAAACAAACAGCCAGCATGTTCTCAGCCTTTTCAGCATCTGTTAAATAAGGGAGTATAAAGAGCTGTGCTGTGGATATTAGAGGCTTGGCACACTCCTGGTATAGCTGTCACTGGAGAAAGGTATTTATAAAATGTGCTATGGAGCAAATATGGTGTTGATGCTAATAGTGAAGCAGCCCCGGAAAAATGCCTTTGGAACTCACATGAGGTATGATAATGCAACAAGACCTTCCATCAAAAAATTGCAGATGGGGGAATGAACAAAACCTTCCTCTTCCTGCAGTGTGCCAGGTCATATGGGTGGGTACAGCTGATACTTAGGCACACCTAACAAAACTTGGCAACAGGAAGTGAAGGGAAGTCACATGCTTAGCAGAAACTTCAAGGGCACGCTCAGGAGACGGAATGTAATTACTCAATTTGGATTTTAGCCATGACAGTGAGTTAACCCTCAAAGCAAGTATGATTTTATTTATCTCTCTTCCCCAACCTGAGAGTTACGAAGATTAGAGGTAGGCACTTAGGACCCTTTATTTAATTTATTTGATAAGCTTTTTCTATGACTTGCATTCTTATAATATCTGAGCCTTACAAACATGAATTAATTTAGTCTAATATACCTCTGTGACTCTGAGAAGTATTTTCCCAGCTGCCTTTTTATACCTAGAAACGGTCCCTGAGAGAAGTAAAAGACTGGGGTGGTTTGGTTTGTTCCTTGCATTGGGGATTGCAGTTGTAGTTGCTGTCCTTTTTCACAAGGGAAGGGCATAAATATCCAGGTTAGGAAACAATGGGTAATTTAATGATCCTCAAAAGACTAGTGGAAAACAGGGCATTTCCCCTCACTGCTGTCCGGCCTCATGACGAATGCAGAATGAGGGGCCAATCACTGTATATTTCATGAACAAAATATCAGGTTTGTTCCTGTATAGTGTGTTGTATGTTAGGCAGCTGGCCTGTCCCCTCTTCCTTCTGGCTGACAGTAGGATTATCTGATCAGGTAAGGTTTCCTATTATGTGAGCCCTACCAGTGGAGTGCACATGGAAAACATGTTCTTCCTTTCATTAAGTGTTGCTTTTGATGAAAGAGATGAGATGTTGTGCTGGTTTGGCCTGGGGTAGTTAATTTTCTTCACAATGGCTGGCATGGGGCTGTGTTTTAGATTTGTGCTGAACACAGGGTTGATAACAGAGAGATGTTTTTGTTATTGCTGAGCAGAGCTTACACAGAGCCAAGGCCTTTCCTGCTTTTCATACGGTTAAGTTGGTGAGGAAGTCGGGGGTGCCTGGGAGGATGGGAGAAGACTTAGCCAGGACAGGTGACCCAGACTGACCAAAGGGATATTCCAGACCCTGTGACATCAGGCTCAGTATATAAAGTGGGAGGAAGGAGGAGGAGGGGAGGGATGTTCAGAGGGATGGTGTTTGTCTTCCCAAGTCACCATTACATGTGATGGGGCCCTGTTGTCCTGGAGATGGTTGAACACCTGCCTGGCCATGGGAGCAGTGAATCAATTACTTGTTTTGCTTTGCTTACATGTCTGGCTTTTGTTTTACATACTAAACTGTCTTTATCTCAACACATGAGTTTTCCAGCTTCTACTATTCTGATTGTCTGCCCGATCCTGCTGGTGGCTGTGTGATGCCTGGTTGCTGGTTGGGGTTAAAAATGACAGATGTGTTTCCCCCAGTTCTTAGATGATTTCCTGCAGAATGACTGCACAGTGCTCTGAGGCTTGCTGCTAGCCAAGGCCCCTGTCAGCATAGAAATAACTAGATAGGTGGTGACCCAGAATAAAAAGATAAAGGCAGGTAAGCTGCAGACAGATTACCCTCCAAGTAATATTTAATTAATTTATTTTGTAATCCATAGTGTGTAGCTATTCCTCTTGCCTTTCCCTGTCATAGGAAGAGACAAGTGATATGGACTGCTTTAAGTAAGGTCATGCTTCAGGGTACAGAAATCTGAATTCAGAGGGCTCCACAGAGACTCCTGTACACAGAAAGGTTTAGACCCATTGCATGCACAGAACTCTCTGTGACTTAACATAAGGAAAGATGCTCATACTGTGAAGTCTGGTGAGATCACAGATCAGTTGTGACCTGAGCTGCCTCTCATCAGGAAGCCGTCAGGCCAGTAAGCAAGGGCAACAGGATCTACACTCACAGCTCAGGTTTGCGTGTGGAAACAGTCCAAGGATACGCTGCAGTGACTGGCAGTGCAGCCATGCAGCCCAGCCCGCCTGTCACATGGAGCCAGTTCCGTTCGCGGGGAGGCCTCGGGGCGAGAGCCCGGCCGGCCAGGTGCGGCCCCCGCGAGTTTCAGCACCGTGGAGAGCGGCACCGGCCGCGGGCACCGCGCCGCGATCAGCCTCACTCCGCCGCGGGATAACGAGCCACTAATTTCAAGCCACTTGCAGCTTTTAGAAAGTCTTTGTATTCCAAGCACTTCCCAAACATTCACTTGTCTGAAGAGAATTGTTAGGAAAAAAAAAAAAAATCCGAGTTTTTTTCGCAAGAGCGCTCAGCAAAATGGCAGGTTTAACAGTCAGTAGTCGGGCAAGCACTTTTCATGCAAGGGTTTCCACGTACTTTGTGAATATTAATGAAGCCAGCTGCAAAATCATTCATCCCTTTATAACGAAGGTAGGCTTCATTATTCCTGTCTAGCTGGGGAAACTGAGGCAGGCAAGGATAATTTGGTTTGTCTTAGCCAGTATCGAACCCAGGAAATAAAAATTATGACCTTTATGCTCTCACTAATACAAAACCATACAGCTTCTATAGCTCTTCCTGTTTTGGTTTTAAGAGACGTATTTCCTTCTTCAGTCTACAATTCTTCACTTAACTGATCTAGATTGCCAAGGTTATGGCAGAGGATTTTCCAGGTAGCCTAATTATAGCAATTCTCACCCAGTGCCCTTCTGTTTCATAAGGATTGCTCCTGTTTTCAAAAAGAGAGTCACTAGCTTTATTTCAAATGCACACTGGTACATGTGTGGTTCTGGCTTTGCTCTTCTTGAAAATGTTATTTTGAATCAAAAACTTGCCCCTTCGATGCTTAGAAATAGATAAATATGTGTGCTGTTTTGCACTCAATTGTCAGGCATGTACCATGGTGTTTTGTTGTTTCCCTGGACAGGTGGAGACAGAGCAGTTAGGCACTGACGGCTTCTGTCTGGTGAGCTGGCTCTTGATTGACTGATTAGCTTCTTTGTATGGCAGGCACTTCTCTCAGCTCTGTCATTAAAGATGCATCATAACCCCTTCCAAGAGCCTTTTTTTTTTTCCTGACACAGAGGGAAAGAGTAATTCTGAATGTTTTACAGTAGGGAAACTTTTGTTAATATTGAAGGTCTTTAAATATGGGATTTAGCCAGAATTCTGTCTTCAAAAATTTTTAAAAATCCCCCAAACACTTAAAAAATTGCTGTCAGGGCAGTAACTCATCTATCTCCTCAAGATTTTTCATGTATAGCCTTCCATTATTTTTGTTTATAGTATGTATCTTTAGCGTTAAATAGTTAACCTTTGTAAAAGACATGGGAAGGGGTTGGAGAAGTGCTTTCCATTTTAAAATTGGATGAGGTATGGAGAAGGAGACTGGATTATAGACATAGATGCAGGTGTCTGGACTGTCAAGTTCCATCTCTCAAGTAATTTCAGCTTGACGCCAAACTATGGTTTCTTCCAGAGGTAGGAGACAAGACCCAGGAGATGACCCCAATTCTCTGTCAGTGCTGGTATCTGATGTAGCTTCTTTCCTTTTTGCTGTTGATAATGCTATGAAAGTCCCTTATCTAATATGTTTTCTGCCTGGAGAAGTGATACTGGTATGTGTAAGTGTGAACTTAAAGTGATATGCTAGTATAAATTCATTGTTTCTTTATAAGATAACTTTTCACAAGTCAGCTTGCATCACTTTGGAGTGGTCTTAAATCAAGGAAAACAAAACAAAAAGGCACCTCTTGTTCTGCAGCAAGCATTTACACAGGGAATTGTAGCACTTCCTTGTTTAACAAGATTTCTGAAGTTACACATAAATGCCCAGTAGAACTCTGTCTCACACAAAACATTGTGTGTCTTCTGACTATTTCTTCCTTCAGCTGAAGGATTAGTTCCTGTAGGAGGATTCTGCCTTCTGCGTACACGATGCCAGTGCTGAGAGGCAGTTCCTCAGCATTTAACCAGGTACACTCATTATTTTATTGCAGTTCAAATCCTGATCCTAGATCTGATGGGTAGAAAGCTTCAGTGCCTCCAGTTCTGAGTATAGGTATCCAAATAACATTTTTGCCTAATAGGATTTTGCCTTTTAGAGAAATGTAGTGTTAATTTCATAGGAAGTCTGCATAAGGATTCATGTATCTTTCTGTGTGATGTGAATCAGGGTCTGGGAAGGCATTGACACATCAACATATGGATCTTTGTTGGCTTCTACAAGTGGTCTAAATCTAAGAGATTTGTAGGTCTTTGAAGTTGTGTTTTAAAATCATAGAAGAAATCCCGTCCCTTTGAAGGTCTACAGAGTTCTCCATTGAGAGACATAGGATAGGTCCATCCTTGGATGTAGTGTTATGTCTGGTTTAGTACAAGTGTGGAGAACTGAGAAAAACAGTAATTCAGTGGAGCTTAACAATGACTCCCTGTTAATTTTAGGTCTTGTTGACTGACTTCTAAGAATGTTTTATTAAGTCATCTTCAGTCAGGGGAATATTGATGACAATGGACTGTTATCGAGCTGCATTTGTGGTGGTGTGAGAGGTACACTGTGGGAGGGCTGTGAAGGCTACTCTATTTTTGGGATATAAAATTGCAGTGCTAGGAGGAATGGATGGCACCTTGCTGTGAAATAATATAATTCAAACCTGTTGCTTTACAGTACTGCCCTTTGAATGGCCAGTGACATGGCAGCCTTGTCTAAAGGCAGCTGCCCAACCTTTCTTCATCCATGTTCAGTGCAGAATTTTAGCTCTGTTAGGAATTGTTTGCATGCAGCAGGTCTCATTCTCTCTCAGTTGCACTGGTGCTGTGCAGGTCAACTTGGGGAAGAAAGACAAACTTGTTAACAGGAGCATTTGCTTGTTTACTGTGTATTATATATCCTCTTCAATATTTTTTTTCCCCCTAAAATTTAAATATTTGATGTCAGTTCATTTATTTTTATGACAATTTTTTTTTTCATTCCAGAAACAGAAAGCAACAGAGATGCCAGAATCATGAGGGCATCTGTTCTCTAATTAGTCCTTTTCCCACACTCACTTCCAGCCTATATACAGAGATGTATGACTGTTTTTTGTTTATTATCTTTTATTTTTTTTTTTTTCCAGCTACCTGTGTCATCCATTACAATATGCCTATCTGGGTGTTATGCCAAAGACAGATTATCTATGAGGTCTAAACACTACTAAATGATAAATAAAGGCCTTTGCATGCAGTTGATTCCCAAGGGTCAAAGCCTCTGTTCTGTGAGGTGTGCCCTCAGGGAAGATTGTTGCTTTTTCCTTGAAGTGCAAAATACCATCATGCAGATTAATCATGAATCTGTTACTTTGGAGGTGTAATATAGCAACCAACGCTTTGTTTTCTCTTGTGAAATGCCATCTGCCCCTCCCCATGTGGGTTTTTTTCCCCTTACTAAGAAGACTTGATGCTGTGCTGCCTTTCAATGCCTTCATACCAGGTCATGTCTCAGAGACTTCAAAGGGATCTAGCAGTACTCACTTCCAGAATTGACTAAGTCACTAGTTCTGGGTGTCATGGATTGTGTCTATTCTAGATCCCTTTATACTTGCTATAAGTTGGTTGATAGAATGAAGAATGAATCCACTGGGACCTGTAGTCAGTAGTCACAGCTAGTTTTGTTAGGAGCCTTACACTGATTTCAAGGAAAGAAGAGTGAAAAACCTGCATTAGGAAAAGGAAGCATGAAAGTTGGGCCATTAAACCATAACAGGCTTGCAGGAGTTTAATGTGAGCAGGAAATATATAGATGTAATGGCCCTCAGTTTATATGTCAATGGTGAAATTCATGAGGCTTCCAAAGGATATCAGAAGGGGGAGGTAGTGAGTGTTGAATGGCATAGGAGAGTTTAAGTGAGGTGACAATGGCACCAACAAATAGATCACGGGGAATAATCTCGTTCTGATTGTGAGTGGACTGGAAGAACTATCACCTTAGCTGATCTTTTTCACCTCTAAGTCTCACGTGGATACAACGCTTTGAAGTGCTGAGAATATCCATCAATATCCATTGAGGTCTGTGATAACTAAAGGCATGGATCATTCTGCAGCGAATGGTATTTCTTCTCTAGGTTTGAAGCATCCCTCTCTGTTTTCTGCTTCAAACACAGCTCACTTTTCTGCATGTTTCAGCACTCTACATATTTTGCTTGCCTCACTCACTGCTTCACAGCTGCTGCATTAAATCTATCCATGGACACTTAAAAGATGCTATGGAAATGTATTGCTTGCCTTCAGCAATAGCGGTGGTTGGCCAGCACATTGCTCCCTAGCCCATCAGCCCCAGCACTGTGGTGCTTGTGTTTGCTGGACTGTTCCTTCTGAGTGTATGGAGGTGAACACATGTTCTGTATTAATCTTCATTTCAATGAAGTTGTTTTAGTTCATGCTTTATTGCAGCGCTTTGTAATAATGCATCTGTAATGGCAGCCCTTGGGGCAGCAGTCGCATGTGGCAGGCTGAGTGCCTGAACTGCTCCTGAGAATGACTCCAATCATACAGAATGAGGCACTCCCTGGTGCACCATCTGAATTTATAATACCAATTTATATAGTGCCCTAAAGCAAGGTTTGTATTTGCTCTGGGACACAGGGGCCAGGCTATAGAAGGGGAACTGCTCTCCATTTTTTTTTTGCTGTCCCTTTTTTTGAATATATGCATTTGTCTAGCTTTTCAACTTGCCTGTCTTAAAATCTAGACTGAGCCCAGGAAATGCAAGAATATGCCTTAATACAGAGTGATGGGTGCTGAACCTGTAACTGGACAACACAGACCTGCTGTCAGTCTCACAGCATCAGTCAAACCTTCCACCAGGTGCGGAGGGGAGACATGCAGGAGGGCAAAGCCCTTCAAGAATTGTAGGGCAGCATCCTGGCTGCTAGTTCATCATGTGCCTGGGAGCCAGAGTTGCCTTAACCTCCTTTGGGGAAAGAGGTGATGAGACCCAAGGTGGTTAGGGTTGGATTTTCCTAGATACATAGATACTCGGTGGGATTTGCAGAAAGTGCTTAAGTAGCATGGATACCTAATGCCTATTAATTTTGAAAAAGAGACATATAGTGCTTTAAAGGTCAAAAGCAATGTGGAGATATGCCACGCCTATCAAAAGCTAAAAGGCTTTTGTCAAAAACAGTGTTTGCTAAGAGAGAAGAAGGTATGTTTTGCTCTTTTTGGCTCCCTGAAGGATTTTGTTGATGCAACAGAATTCCCAGCCCCACTGTTTTATAGCAGCAGGAACAGAATTTCTCCCCCCCAGTTTTATTGGAGCCCTATTTGGGCTTTCTCATCTCACCTTAAATCTTCACATTATAGATTCATTGCAAAAAAAAAAAAAAAAAAAAAAAAAAAAAAAAAAAACTTTTATTGGCATCTGATTGTGAATGAGAAGTACATCCCCCTGTGGATAGAACCATGTTTGAAGGCGTTGTGTTTGTCCAGCATGTGAGCAGAGAAAATAACAGTTGCTTCATTTTATCATGTTTATCCAAAATAGTGCATATGAGGTTTTCAAAGGAGATAGCTGAACCATTAGAAAGGCACTGGCTGCAGCAGTTGTTCCTTATCCTGAGAGCTTCCCAACTGATCATAATGTGATGCTTGCAAACACCTTTCAGGTGTTTCTCTCCCTTTCAGGAGATCATAGGATAAAAGAAATTCTGCTGGGGAACCTACAGTTAACTCAGGTGTGAGATGGGTTCTGTAGTCAGTGTGAGGGGTCTGCCTTTTGAGAAAAAGAAAGGGCAGTCTTGCCCCAGTGGTGTTATTCTGCACTGATGTCTTTATTCCACCCGCTCCCGTTGGCTGGGAAGGGTTTCTGTCCTGTGTGGTAAGTGGCCAGCTACAGGTAAGTGTTTGATGTGAGGCTGCTGGGGGTTGATTCTAAAGACTGAATGCAATACCAGATACAAACTCCCAAACTGTCTTTTTGGAGTGTTAGCTAGTGGATACAGCAGGAAATGTCCCTATCTAGTACCACTGGTCTTGAGCAATCAGGGTGTCTGTACTTCAGGGTCACTGAAGGGGTCAAAGGCAAAAAGAGAAATAATATTTAATCTTCCTTGAGGAGGCTGTTGAAGTTCTTCAGGGACTAGCTCCTGTAGATGCATTAGATTAGCATTTTATTAAAGAGAGATTTATCTTTCACTCATGTTAAATCCAGCTTTTTTGATTGCAGGTCTTTCTAGCTCTTCCTCTTTTAGTACTCATCAGTTCCTATTCTTACCCAACCCTGTTGATGGACAAGCAGGTATGATACGATATTTGTTGCCAGGGAAGCATGCTGTGATGTCACTGGTGAATTTTCATGGCTCCACCTGAGGATTCAGAAATAAGGAGAGGAGGCAGAGTTCAAGTGGAGGAGGTAGTAAGCAGTAAAGATTGACTGAGTCTGATTGGGATGGGGTGGGGGGTTGGGGGGGAGCCTGGATCACACCGTGGAAACATCACCAGAGTGATCCCATGGAGTTACATGGCACAAGAAACAAGAAAGGATGGAGTTTTTAACTGGTGAAAATACTTCTTGGAAGGTTATGCTTTAACTGTTAACTGTGGCTTTGGTTTTGGCCATTTCACTGGGTGCTACCTGCTGCCCCTAGGAAGTGATTCTCTTCCTTTTGGCCTGTATTGAGTCAGGATCACATTGTTGACAACGTGAGATGGCAATGGATGTCTTTCTGTCTTAGAATGAGATGTAGATGGATGTCTAATAGCTGGTAGTGGAGGTCACAAAGCCAATGTGACAACCATAACATTGTATATCGCTGACCTAAAGAATGTACAGCTTTTATTTTATTCTCCCTTGCAGAACTGAGTGTGCACACACGTCTGTCTCATCTGTTGTTGCTATGTTTATATATAAATACACACGTATCATGCATCCTCTTACAATCATGCTCCTAAAGATGGTGGAAAACAGTGTATGAAACTTGGAGAAAGTCTTACATTATTTCTTTCTCCAAATTTGTCAGTTGATGCAATGAAATATACTTCCCCCCCTACATTACTTGCCTTGAATTTATTCCTGCAGAATTTGCACACACACCACTTATTTCATCTCTCTCATGCACTCTTCTCACAAGGAATCCCTTCATCTGAATGGGTCCACCCTTACATTCTTGGCTACACCATCAAGGTTTTTTTTGTTCATTCATACACCTCCCACACACTCAAAGGTGTGTCTGTATAGTTTCTGTCCCTTGTACACTTACTTAAACAAAATGGTGCTCAGAAAATTACTTCCTGTATACACTGTGTAGAATTTCTATTAAATAACTGCAACAGAACATGCTTGGAGGAGGAAAAAGGCTGTGAAACGAGAATAAAGACCTATGTCCTGCAAGTGGTCAGAATAACTTTGGAGGTTGAACCTCCAGCTGGAGTGAAAAATGGCATTTGCAGGAGCGCTTAGAACTAATCCTTTGAAATGACGGTAAAGGGAATTCTGACCAAGTGCTGTCATGATTACTTTCCCCCCATCTCTGTTATTTCTTATTATTGTAATGAGTTTTGCTCTTTCAAGTAGAATAAGGTCACCAGTGAGATAAGATCAGCTTCATTTGGCACGACCAAGAAGATCTGATCACAGTTTGGACTGCAGCTTCTAAATTCACCTTGGGTATTCTGGGCAAAACGACACTGAAAGTGCTAACATGGCCAAAAAAAAAAAAAAAAAAAAAAAGCCAGAGAGATAAAATTGCATTCTTGCCATGTTGCACAGACTTTCTGCCACTGTTTCAATGGCAAATTCCCCCTGGGCCTCATTTCCATTAAACTGTACCATACAAATGCTTCATTTCAAGGATTTGGTGAATGCCATTCTGGGAATCTAAGGAGAAGTACCAGATTATACTCCATGGGACAAATTTGCAGTGCAGCAATATCCCCTTCCTATCCCCTGCTGTCACACTCAGGGCATTAGTTTAGAATGAATCTTCTAGATCTTGTGGTGCAGCATTTAGACATCCTAGCATGATGGATGATGCCTCTACCTTCTGTCTCCAGAGTCTTTTCCAGGCTCTGATGCCTCCCTCTCATCACCCCTGCTCCACAGGCAAGGGGGGAACCAGGAACTGATGATATGGCACATGCATTCTTGCTTGTGTCAGGGAGATGGGTAGCTCCTGTGAGCCAGCTCGCTCCTCTAGCAAGACCTAAGCAAAAGCTGTGTGTGGTGCCTACTACAGCTGCTGCCCTGAATTAGCAAGCCCAGATCTTGGAGCACAATAAGTACTTTGAAGATGAGCAGTCCCACGTAGCAATTTATTGAAATTGCACTGACTGAATCGCCCCATTTTATGACAGCATTTTGTCTTTTAGTTAGAACAAACACATTGGCTTGGTAAAAAGTATTGGAAATTTATTCTAAAGGGAACAAGCAAAAGAAGATGAATGGCATTTCTATGAACCTGTGTTCTCACCTTTGCCTCTTCTTTCTGGTGGTGTTGGGAGGGAATTGTCAGGTGCCCAGGTCTATAAATCTATGTCACTGCTAATTTTTAAGGCTTTGGAAAGGAAATTGGCTATTTTTTTTAATGAAGACAGGAAAAGTCTGATGTATCTACTTTCTTCTAGATAGGTAGAAAACACTATCCAGAGGATGTCATACATTCTGAAAAGTCTCACCACAATGCCAGTGGAATATACTGGGGAGATGAGTAGTATTAAAGGGGTCTGGTACAAACCTCACTATAGGAATCATGTTTTTCTTTACTCTCCCTCTAACTTACTTGCAAACTGCAGGGCTAGAGCTAGGGATGAGAAAGAAAGAAAGAATTAGAGGAATTATTCGGAAAAACCCACTCCCCTGTTGAGCAATTAGAGCATTGCTTGCTGGACAAAGAACTTCTTGTATTGCACTGCTATCCTCTTGTCTCTGTTTTGCTGCACACCCCAGCAAAGATGTACCTCGCAACCTTAATGAAACTTCCCTGCTCTTCTAATATTTTCTCACTACTCTGTGCCTATTTATAAAATGATGTCTGCTATTTTGGTGCCTAACTGTAACAATTTTTCAGAAATAGAGGTCTATGTGTCCGAGTTAGACACAGAAAGATTTTTTTCAAAGTAGTTGTTATCTTCCTTGGTTCTATGTAGCACTCTGAATGGAAATTTCTCATTTAGATGAAGTCTTCTATCCCTCTTTCTAATTTGTAGACATTTCTTATGTGGGTGTCCTGGGTTTTTCTTTTTTCACTTGGAAGGATAGGATGAAAACTAGCTTATTTTCCCCAAATTTCTTTGGCCTCACTTTACCCTTGGTGATTAAGCTGGTTAAAAGTTGCTAGTTTGTTTTTTCTCATAATGGACATGCTGCTTTCTGTCTGCTAAACCGAAGAGGTTTAATTTGGAATTGGAAGTGGAGACGGTGTTGTCACTGATTTTATATAGAAGATACTCTCTTCATAGGCAGCCAGATCAAAATACGATACAAGTATGTGTGTGCGTGGTCCAAGAAGACCTTGGAGAGAGAAGGGGTAGAGGTGGTGCAGTTTCAGAAGACTATCTCTACAAATCATTCCTTTGATAAACTGCAAGCTACAAAATGCTAGATTGCCAGAGCTACCAGCAGGTGAAGAAATGTATTAGAAGCCAGATTTTATGGCCAGATGCACTTTTCAAGTCTGGAGTTAACTATTGGAGTAAATGAAGTAATACCTGATTTTCTTCACAGTAATTGAGACCAGGGTCTAATCCCATGCTTTAAGGAGGGATTGATAGTTCTTACTGCTGTTATGTTGCCCAAATAAAATAGGATGTTTAACAATAACCTGCCTTTGCACAAACATATAAAGGGATAAAGTCTTGCTCTTGGGATGCTGATTTTGGAAGATGCCTCTTAGGTGGACCATTGTCACCTTGTTGAAATAGGTCTCTATTATCTTCTTTGTGCATGTATCTGAATTTGTTAGGGTGCGAAGGATTGTGTTTTCCAGGGAAACTTCCCAAGGGGCTCCTAATACTACTTGTAACTATTATTTAGTGTTTCTGTGTGGCTATTATCCACCTCAGACACAGCTGCATTTTGATGGTAGGAAGGTGATCAATACATACTGTATCAAATAATAATTATTTATTGTTTATTGAGTACTGCGGGTAGGCTGCCTGCTATGCAAAATGTAGAAAAAGATGAAAACATTTAGATACATGATCAGAGGGGGAAGAAAAGACAAATGGCATTGCAGTCTGTCCCTAAGGCAAATGCATCCTTAAGTGTCTGGCGTTGCAGTATGAGAATTATACACAAATTTACAAGCTCATAGGGTCTGGAGAGAGAGGCCAGAAGGTTTGATTTCTCACTTTTTGGTTTGCATGCACTTTATGTGCCTAATAATGTTCCTGTCTGCTAATGCACCTGTTTAAGGTGGACTTTTAGCATGGTAACACATTAAAAAACTTTACATACGAGTTCCCCACAGTACATTTACTGTGCTAAGCGCTAATGGTGATAAAATGATAAATAACAGTATCTAGGATGTATGCTCTAAAAGACTGAAATACTGACCCCAACACAGGCGATGGTGTCAGTCAGTTGCTGTTGTCTGTACTTTTACAAGTGAGGAAACAAGTGGAAAAGTTTGAGAGATTTGTACAAGGAAACTTAGTGGCTGGTTTAAATGAAATGGGCAGTGCATAAATTGCTTTGCAGTACGCAGTAGATTTGGGTCAAACTCTGAGCTAGATCGGAAAATTCTTTGTGAACTTTAAGGGTTTTGGGGGACTCGTGAAAGTGATTGTCTGAGGCAGACGTTTCCTCTGCTCTGACGGCAGGTCCCTGGTGGCAAACTGAAGGAAAAAATAAGCCGCATTTGCCCGACTTCGCCATGCTACGACCAGAGGGGCAAAAGTCCCCTCTTGCTGTGCCGGCCCGGTGAAGGAGTGCTCGAGGAACGAGACGCTGACGGGCCGAAGGCAGCCGAGAAGCCGCTGAACCTCTTTCCTGGGAGGAGGCTGCGGAAGCGTGGGAGGTGAAGCCCGGCGGAGCGCTGCTGCCCGTGCCCGGGGCCGTGCCCGCTGTCGGGGCCGGGCGGACCGTGTCGGGGGCCGGGGCGCGGACCCGCGGTCTCTTTAAAAGCCGGGGCCGGTCGGGCGGGCGCGGCGGCAGCAGGGGGCGNGGATCGGAAGGAGCTGCCCGCCCGGCGAGCGCTGGGCGCCGCCGCTCCGGAGCTCCGCGGGTGGGTTTCTCCTCACCCGTCTCACGACAACTATTTCGGATCGTTTTATCCCTCTCCCCGTTTCTTGCTGCCCCGGCGGGGCTGGGCGCTGCCCGTCCGGGCGGAGTGGGCGCGCACCGACCCCCGGGACGCTTCGGCTTCTTTGGTCAGACTTTTTGGGAGATCGCAGTTCCCACGGCGGGGCATTTTGGAATGGAAAATTGGTGGGGGGGGCTCTCGAAAGGGAAGATACTACGCGGAGTTACAGCAGGGAGACCCTTAGAGTGAGCCTGCTGTTTGACTAAAGCTTAAGGATTTCTTAAAAAAAATACTAACGAGAAAAGAAGAGAGGCTGAAGATGAAACTTTTATTCTTTAATATTTTTTGCCTCTTCCAAGTCTTCGGATCTATTACGGTAGCGCCTTTCCTCCCCGCCTTCCATTTGTTTGTATAAATGTTTTAGTAGCCGTCGTGCCTGAAAACTTCCACCGTGAGTGACTGCTGTGGGTTTTCAGGCAGTCAGTGACCTTAAAGGTTGGTTCAATGCTTTTTTCGTGCAAAATGTATGTGAAATAACCGCTGAATTGTTTTTTTTTCTTATCGTTTTTTTCTGTAGGAAAAAATACACCTGCTTTATAATTTAAAAGACAACACCATTGAGTCAGGGAGTGATGTAATTCTCCTACCTAAGGGCACCGACTCTGGTGCTTTGCAGGTGACTTGTCTTTTGCTTACTCTTAAATTTATTTTAATGGTAATCTTAATGTAGCTCGGAAATAACATATTTAACAGTGCTGTTTTAAGAATTTATTTTGTTAAAATTGAACACTTTTTATTTAAAAATTTTTTCTTCCTGATTTCTGCCCCTCCTCCCTCAAAAGAAAACAATAAAAAAGATTAGGCATGAGATCAGCAGCAGAAAAACCAAAGGATTGGGGAGGCAGAAGCGGGGCTAAAAACATTGAATCGTTTATAAAAAGCACACTTTCAGCTTTTTGCTTTTCCAAGCTCTTGTTCCACCTTTCCGTGGCCAAACTGTTCAACGCTTCATTGCAAATAGTTTTAAGAAATTATTTCTGTTTTTTCCAAATATTATTTGTCCCTCCTGTATTTTTTATTGCCCGTAATTGTTCTGAGATAAGCACACAGCCCTCCTAAAAAGGTGAATATTAAAATGACCGCTCACCAATACCTGCTTATTGCATATTTTGAGGGGCTATTTTTTGAGGGGGTGAACTCCTAACTAGGCTGGTGAAAAGTCTAAAAGAGATGTTGTATAGGTGGGGTAAAATTTGATCACAAAAGGTTTTGTTTGCCGTGATGATACAGTCATTTTTTAATTGTGATATTAACCAGAAAGGTGTTACGTCTGTCACTGGTATTATTTAAAATGGTCATCAGTGTTACGTTGAGCAAGTTTATATAAGGGTTAGTAGTATTTTGGGGGGAGGAGGTTGCAGAGATTATTGCTCGTGGGTTTGCAACTGAACGCACTTTATCAGCTGAATGAACTGGATTATTGTATAGACATAATTTTCCATTTCTGTATCAGTTTCTTTTCAGTATTCGGCACTTTCTTAAACGTTTATCTCTCGCTAACAAAGTGTCTGGTTTTCGGGAGTAGGGAGATGCAGCTGGGGACACTGGAAGTTTGGGGATAATCTGAGCAACAGGACTGTATTTATTTATTTAAAAAAAAAAACAAACCCCAAAGTTAGGAGGTGAGGATTCTCTTTCTGGAGCATTCGGGCACCTTCTGGTGGGGTATGTCTCTAGGCTTTTAATTATTTATTTCACTTTTGTCCTTTCAAAAATGAAGTAGAGCGAAACCAAAATGAAACAAAGTAAAATTAGAGTAAGCGTTGAAAAATAAATAAATTAAGCAAGGGAACGGCTGGAAGCCCAGTACTTGATTTCATCAACCTGGTGGTGAAGGCTTCTCGATAGAAGCGATATCTGCCGATATCACCCTTGTTCCATGGCTGTAGCCTGGCCTCATTTTACGCTGCGTTTCCACTGAACATGTTGACGTGCTGCTGCTTATATAAGGGGAAGAACAAATTCAAGCAGATTAGTGCTTGGGATTTTGAGATCGGCTACCCAGATCGCATTGTGGGTTTTTTTCCTTTCCTTGGAGGAGCTGATGGGGGAAGGCTGGAGAGTGACGGGAGGGGATGAAATCGGAATATGTGGTTGGGAGAAGATGGGGGTGATGCGGGGAGCAGCTTATTCGCATAATGTCTGCGCTGCGTCCCTTTTTCTTTTCTTTTTATAAAACCCATTATCTCTAAAAACACATTATTCTTCAGCCCGATCTAAAAAACAAAAAAAATAGTGGGAGGGGTTATCATAGCGAGGGGGTTTGGTATGGGAATCATTAGACCCACTGCTGCAAAACCAAGATACAGAAATCCATCTGCACCAACATTTCGGAGGGAGGGAGGGCGTAGAGAGGGGGGAAGGGATGGATTGTCTATCTTGGATTAGCGAAGTGGAGCTTTGTATTCTTCATTTTCCTCCCCATTTTCTGCCATTTTCCCCCATCCCCCCCATCCGCACACCCGCTTTCCTCCTCCCAGCCCCCACTCCCCCGAAGGTTTCTTATCCCTTGACGAGAAAATTCTGTGTTACATCCTGATGGCTCTGCGGCTTTTTTTTAGTGCATCACAACAGTGGCACGATGACCTTTACTTCATGCCACACAGATTTGGGTTCCCGATAGGACTGTGACCGCAGCTTGGGCACGCTTGTACACCCACAGTCATGTACCTTGGATAGTCGTTGATTTAATTTTGATTTTTGCGTGTGCACCTTTGTGTGTCTGTGTGGCTGGTAAACACTGGCAGAGGGTAAGGAACGCAGTGATTGCCAAAGGCACGTCCATCCATTTCACCAGCCCCTCTTGCCATTTCTCTTTTCCTGGACGTTGTGTCACACATCATGAGATTTTGTGCCGGGGAGGGGTGTGCCCTCTGTGGATGGCAGGGGCCTGGGGGTTGGAGGGAGTGTATGCTTACTGGGGAGGGAGAAATTGTGTGTGGGGGAAATGGACCTGACGATGCTAATAACATTATTTTGGTCAAATGAACGTCTGGTGATAATGATTCAGTGTAACCATCCGTGAAATACATGCTTGCGACACACTGGAATAAAGGTTACTCCAGGGAGCTCCGTCAGAGGCAGGCATGCTCAGGGAAGTGAGCTGTCCCCTTGATAGGGGAAACAAAATTCATAAGCATCCCAGGTCCCCTCCCTTTTCAATGCCTCCTTGCATGTCCGAGCTGGAGGGCATTGCGATCGAGCGAGGAGCTAGGCTGCATTGGAGCCAGGATGAAACAAAGCATTCCCGCCTCATCCTCCCATGCCATCCTCTCTTGCCCTCTCTGAGCTTATCCGTGCTGTCGATCCAGACGATACAGGTATATCGCCATTTCCATGCAGTCCCTGCTGGAGCCTGGAGGGTGGTGAATTGAGAGGCGGAGAAAAGCTCCTTGTGTTTCTGTTGGAGGATGTGCAGGAGAGCCATGGCTTTTCAGGTCTGAGTGGAGCAGGGAAAAGGCTGGGGTGGGGGAGTGAAGGGAGGTAAGAGTCTCTCCCTCCATCCATTGTTTCTTTCCTTCTTTCCCCCAGCTGGAACACAGGGAAGGACTCCACAAGCCTCAGTGGGTGGCTGTGGTGACTGGCATGCAGGCATGAGAGAACTGAGGCAGTGAGAGGGAAGCTTTCCCCGTCTTTCAGGATGTTCAGGACCCTCTCGAAGGCTCACAGACCTGCTGAGTACCCTTCCTTCTCTGGATGTGAAGGACTTAATTCTTTGGTCATGGGCTGCTCGCACCCAGGCTGAGGGGAGCTGTGGCAGGAAGGTGCTCCTGTGGTTCTGCTGGCTGCTACTTCTCATTTCCTCTGTGTGGCTGTGCCTGCTCTGAGGTCTCCATGTTTCTGGATCTTTCCCCTTCATGAAACAATAGAAAAAGTTGAATAAATAGATCTGTCCAGAGGTACTATTGTTGTTCGTCTTTGGCTTTTCTCCTTTCTCTGACCTTGAGGTGCAGTGGGTAACTACAGCCAGGAAGATGGAGGCAGGGGTGTGTCCAGTGCCCCAAATTGTTGCTGTAGGTGATGCCTGGTGCGATTCCTCTGTTCCCGTGGTTTTTGCTCACCAGAGCCAATCTTGCCTCAGCTGCCCAGCTTTACCAGTAGTTACTTTTTGATCTCTCCCTGCCCTCCCTCTTACCTCAATTACTTAAGAGGTGGTTGTTGTGCTGCAGCTCCTTAGGAATCTTACCATCATACACTATCCTCAGCTGGAAGTCCAGCTTCTGGCTCCTGCACAGGACACCCCAAGAATCATACCATGACCCTGAGGGTATTGTCCAAACTCTTCCTGACTCTGTCAGGCTTGGTGCTGTGAGCACTTCCCTGGGGAGCCTGTTCCAGTGCCCAGACACCCTCTGGGTGAAGAACCTTTTTCTAACATCCAATCTAAATCTCCCCTGACTCAGCTTCATGCCATTTCCTCAGGTCCTGTCGCTGGTCACCAGAGAGAAGAGATCATTGCCTGCCCCTCCACATACCCTCGTGAGGAAGTTGTAGGACTGTGATGAGGTATCCCCTGTCTCCTACAAACTGAACAATCCAAGTGACATCAGCTGTATCTCATAAAGCCTGTCCTCTAGGCCCTTCACTGTTTTTGTAGCCAGCCTGTCCTCTAGGCCCTTCACCGTTTTTGTAGCCCTCCTTTTGATGCTCTTTCATACCTTTTTACCCTCCTTACAATGGGCTCTTATGTGGTTGCTCTCTAAGATGATGTGGTGGCCAGCAACAGGAAGAATGTATTGCAGGGCCTGTGTGCCTGCTCCCATCCTGTGGAGACTGCCTCCCTGGTATCTCCCTGGTACCCTGAAGGGAAAAGGATTTATGGTTCCTCTTTTTCCCCAGGGATTCAAGTACTAGTGTATTCTTGTGGCATGGTTAGCTTGCTTTTATGAATTATTTGTTAACAGAAAAAGTTGGAAAAAGCATTTTATTGTAGGTACATTTCAGTGATTGCAATGTGATTTTTGTAGCTCACCCTGACAGCCACACTTGGCCCTTCCTTGAGCTTTCACAGCCAAGGAAGAAGAACATTGACATAGTGCTGGAATTTACCCCTGACCCTAAATGTTTCACATCCTTCAAGTGAGAGGGGAACTCAGTTTCTGCAGACCATTCAGAGAGTGAGAGGTGGTGCCAGGGGTAATTTGTGATAGCAGTGATGGTAAGTTTTAAGATGTAAGTCCCTATGCAAAAAGGAAGTAAATATATCTCCTCTATCCCTTACTTTCTTCCCTTTATAAGCAAGTTGCCAAGCCAGGTACAGGCAGCTCTTTTTTTGGTGTTAGGATTGGATTTAAACCCTCAACCTACAGGACACCTTCAGACTGTACAAGATGGTTGGGCTCTTGTCTGGATTATTCCTGGGAAGGTAGAGTTTTGTTCCCTTTTTCTTGTATCAGCAGTGGTATTTTGGTGGATCTACTGAACTTCTTTTTCTGCAGCCTCCTTCAGGGCTCTTTAGTGTAATTTTCCCCCCGATCTGTTTTCCTTTGTCCTCTCCTTAGCTGTGTGCTCTGGGCTTGTGCAGGTGGATGTCAGGATACTGGCTGAGCTGTGATATGCTGTATTGATGATAAGGACACACAGTGATCTGTCCAAGAGCAAAGTGAAGGAGTCAGAGGCTTTATAATGACCAAAAGCCAGGATAAGAGATGACCTCTGAGGATGATGCAAGAGACATGGTGTTTAATTTAAAATCAAAATGCATCCATCTTTATCTGCCCCTGCCCCCCACCAGCATCAAAAGAAGATGGGCTTTATTTTTGGACAATTACCAAGGCAGCTGGAGTCAGAAATTATCCAAATTTTGGTTAAGCTTTGAAAATTTTTGTTAGCTCTCATCTCTCCCTCATCCCCCTCTTCTAGGTAATAGCAGTCTTGTCAGTCTAGCAGAGCTGGTTCTTAATTCATACAGCATGTGGTGAGGAAGATACTTTTAATTTTGGAAACCAAGATACTAGAGGGATTGGTAACTTCTTGAAACCAGAACGCTACATGATCTTGGTTCAGGCTGCTTGCTTTTTCTTTTTTTTCTGTGTCTCCTCACTTGGGCATAGACAATGACAATTCATGTGTAAAGGACTCTGAGAATCAGAAGTGGTATTTTTACTTCTCACTGCCATCCAAACAGCCAGACCAAGACATGTTTGTAGAAAGGCAGCATGGGGAAATTTGTTCTGCCTTTCTCCTTGTTGTAGGTAATAGATGGCACTTTAAGTGGTTGGTTTATATCTTTTTTTTGCCTTTTCTTTTAATGAAAAACCCACAACTTTCAGCTGGGCTAGCCTGAGTATGGTTTTGCTGAAGTCTGGTAGGAATAAAGTGCTGTGTCTCTGTAATGATGTTCTTGAAAAGTTGAGCAGTAAGATTCCTACTGGAAATACATGAGGGATGTTGGAAGATTGTGCATTCTTCCTTAAGGGAAGGTGGGAACAATTTCTCTTGTTACCATTCACAGGCAACAGTGCTCTCTGAGTACTGTGGACAGCTCCTGTGCACTGTACACCACACAGCCAGCCTGGCAGAGTGCTCTGTCTGGGCTAAAGCCTTCAGCCTCTTTGGACTCTGGGCTACTGTGGGTATCACTGTGGCTTTTCAGAGGGTGCTGGAGTTTCGCTTGCAGCTGTTAGAAGTTCAGCTCTGTCTGAAATATGGCCCCTTGCTACAGGGTGGATTAGCCCTTTATCTGCTTTACTTCCCCTTGTCTCAGAGCTTTCTTCTAGTTTCTCACAGCCATGTGCCTCAGTTCTCTCCCAGGCATGCTCCCCTGCCTGTTTTTTGTCTGGTGGCAGAAGGAGCGAGCAGGGGTGGTGGGAAAGGTGTATCAGGGATTTGGGGGCTGTCAGCATACCTGTAGTCTCTCAGTGGTGTGCTGAGCTCCTGTCCTTTCCAAATTCCTTTCCTCTGCCCTTGATGGTGAGGGACAGCTTAATTCAGACACAATCTGCTTGTGTCATTCCAAGTCCTGCCGCTTGCAATCCATCACATCATGGGAACTAATTAACACTAGTAGCTTTGGATCCTGGGGATGGCAGTGCTGGGATGGTGACTCTTTCACAGATCCTGATGTCTTCCTTCATAACTAGGGCAGCTCAGCCCAGGAGTTCGTGGACTCTGCTGTCCTTTGCCAGCTGCACCAACCCTGTAGTGTGGGTGCCTGTGTGTGTAGGAGGGAGGGCGCTCAAGCCCTAGGCCTGCCTCATAATGCCCTTGACAGTGCTGCAGCATCCCCTGCATCCAAGTACCTCCCAGCAGCCGGATGAGAGCCAAGGAATGGGATAGAATAATAATTGATGAGGATAGGGGGAGGTATGATGTAAACCTTTTGAAGCTGCCGGTAGCATCTCCGCTGCCTTTGGGTGCACACAGCTGTGCGTGGTTCCAGGATCTGCTTGCGAGTTTGACCCTGTGAGAATCCCTTGCTCACGGCAGAGCACAGTCTCATGTTTCTGCTGTGCTTGCCATGTTGATGGGGGGTCATCAGGGGAATCAGTGTGCTGCTCCTGTGGGGATAGCAGGATTAAAGATGAGGCCTCAGTCATACTGTGAGGCTACACAGACAGCACTTGCTCCCCTTCTCCCTCTACTTTATCTTTTCTGATGTTGTGAACCACTTCTAAGAAAGGAAGGAGTCCTATGGGGATGGAAGGAAAGGTAACTAAGCAAGAAGATGATGTTTGCTGCCAGCTGAAGGAGGATGAGGAGAGGAATAACTTTCCAGTGGGGTAAATGTCTAATGGGACTGGCTGCATCTGCAGAGCAGGGAAGTGCTGGCTTTGTTTCAGTCTGCTCGTGCATCCCATTTTTTTTTCCAGTAACGTGTTAATTAAACATTGATTTCAGGGGAAAAAGGAATCTGCTTGAACTGCAGAAACTAAATGGAGTGTGGAGGAATGGGATCTGGTGAGGGATGTGTGGAAGGACCTTCTGTCTTCATGACTAGTCATGGAGCAAAGCTGGAGAAAAATCTGTTCACCTTACGTTTAGAGTCCTTCACTCATCTTAAGTGCGAATCTTCTTCCTTCTGTAACTGCATGGCTTTCAACTGATATGTGTTAAAGAATTACCAGGTAGACAATGGCATTTCTTACAAAATGTTTCATTTTTATTAAAAACCAAAATGTAAGAGAGATTCTTTTCAAGGTGTTCAAGAGGCTTTCTGTCCAGTTTGATAGTCATCTAATTTTCTACTAGTTGCTGTTGTACATATAAGTGAATCAAGTCATGGTGCAAGTTAAACCGCCAGTTGTAATGCTCTTGTTACTTGCAAATACCTGGCTGACCTTCACTTACTACATGTGGATGTTACTCACTGAACACACATATAAGGTTGTGATGTGCACTTTTAACATTTTCTCTTCTGGTCCTTGGAGCATTGGAAGGTGACACAAGATTATGATATGTTGTTCCCTTGCTTGGTTGAACTCTATTCATTAGACTGGAAGAGCCAATGGAAGGCTCTGCTGCCCTCTTTTTGTGCTCCCAGGTGTTCAGGATGCATAGAGAAGATAAGAGTCCTTGCTTTAGCCTGAGATCTTATCTGGAATAAACTTCTCTGCTGATGTGAGCAATATATTCTTAACAGTATTAAACAATTAGATTTGAGTTTTTTTGATCACTGTGCTTTCTGTCTTCACTAGTTCTGGGAAGCAATGGAAAGGAGGGAACAACCTGTCTGACCTTTGTGAGCCTTGCATAAGTCTGAATTAAAGTGATCTCACAAAGATTTCAATCAGTTCATGCAGTAAGTGAAATAGCAGCATTGTCCTCAGAAGGAGCCCATCCTAGCTGTTAAATTCCTTTCTGTGCCATCTTTAGTATTAGTCTACAGAAGGATCTGCTGTAGCATCAGGACACTTTTGAAAAGGAACAGATTAAGGCACAGAGCAACTATTTTCTAGGAAGATTTTTGACCTGCTGATGGCTGGTGAAATCCACAAAATTACAGAATGGTTAAATTTGAAAGGGACCTCTCAAGGTTGTCTGGTCAACCCCCTGCTCAAGCAGGGCCACCCAGAAACGATGACCATGTCCAGATGGCTTTTGAATATCTTCAAGGAGGGAGACTCCAAAACTTCCTTGGGCAACCTATGCCAGGGCTGAGTTACTCTCCTAATAAAAAAAATATTTCCTGATGTTCAGGGAGGACCTTCTGTGTTTCAGTTTGTGCTTGCTGCCTCTGGTCCTGTCACTGGGCACCACTGAGAAGAGCCTGGCTCTGTTACCTTTACACCCTGCCTTCAGGTAATTATGTACATTGATAAGACTTTGCCCACACAAGACACTCTTTAGAGTATTTTCTTCTTCAGACTAAACAGTCTCAGCTTTCCCAGCCTTTCCTAGTATGAGAGATACTCATAATCTTCTTCATGACCCTTTGTTGGATTCCCCCCTTGTGTCTGTCTCTCTTGTACTGGGGAGTCCAGACTGCACACAGTACTCCTCACTTGGCCTCACCAGTGCTGAGAAGAGGAAAGAATGCCCTTCCTCAACCTGCTGACAATACTTCTAATGCAGCCCAGGATACCATTAGTTGCCTTTTCTGCAAAGGCATGTTGTTGGCTGATATTCAGTGTGGTGTCCACCAGGAACTCAGGTCCTTTACAGAGAAGTTGCTTTTCAGCCAGGTGTTCTTCAGCATGTGCTGATCCGTGACCCATGAACTTCCTTACAGTGGTACTGAGAGTCAGCAGAGCAGGCAGGATGGTGCCTAAGTATTAAGAAGCAGAAGTCCGGAGTTATTTCCCAGAATGTGTTCAACCAGTTTTTCATAACAGTCATCCCTTTTGACATTCACTGAAAATTCAAAATTATCATTTCTAAAACACTGTGTTCCTTGAAAAGAAGGCTTGCTATATCTGATAATGGAATAGAATAGTTCCAGTCAGAACTGACCTACAAGGACCAACTAGTCCAACTGCCTGACCACTTCAGGGCAGACCAAACATTAAAAGATATTAAGGGCATTGTGCAGCTGTCTCTGAGAGTCATACAGCATTGACCACCTCTCTAGGAAGCCTGATCCAGTGTTTGGTCATCCTCTCTGTAAAGAAATGTTGCCTAATACCTGGTCTAAACCTCACCTGCTGCATCTCTGAATCACTCCTACATGTCCTGTCACTGAATATCAGGGAAAAGAGCTCAGCACCTCCCTCCACTTCCCCACCTCAGGAGGCTGTAGATAGAAGTGGGCTTGCCTCTCAACCCCCTTTTTTCCAAACTAAATAAACCCAGAGTGCTCAGCCACTCCTCAGAGGACGTGTGTCCTAGCATTTCAGCAGCTTTGTTATCCTCCTCTGGACATAATCAGTTAAAATCCTTTTTAATTTTGGCATGAGAGAAATTCTGGAAGTATAGTTGTCCTCTTATGATGGCTAGTTGCACACTGCAATCTTTTTGCAGACTACAAAGAAAAGAAATTTTAAATTCTTGATAACTTTGACTTTTTGAAGGGGGACTAAGAGAGTGCAGGAGTCCTGTTGGGGGGACTAAGGCCAACCTTCCTGAGGGACTCTAAATGCCTGTTGGTGCATTGACATGCTGATATTAAAATCTGCCTGTTTGTCTGGTCAGCTTAAGCAGCACTTTCAAAGAGGGTATGAAACAATAAAATTTCAGGTATATACATTAAAAATAACTGCTGCATATCTGGGAATCAAATGCTAAGGACTTCATGGAGAAAATACAAAGAAACAGTGATCCTTGATGTAATTTCATATAGATGATTAATTAAATACCTATTGAGGGTGTATCTAATACCAGTGGACCAAAAGGCATAATTTTGTTCAGCCAGGTGTTAAGGATTTAGTTCAATATAATTAGTTTTTAAAATGTTTCCCTTCTCTTCCTTTTTGGTTGATATGAGCTAATGAATTGCCAGCAGCTCTGTTTGGTACTCGCTAGGGTCAGAGAGTAATGTGGTACTTAGGAGGTTTCTGTCCCTTTTTTGGCAGCAGATTGTAGTTTCATTGAGTAAATGTATTTTATGAGGCTAGAATGAGCTACTGTTTATTTACAAAGACCACCGTGTATCAGTGCATTGGGTTTGCATGGCCAGATTTTGGTTGCTGGGGGAGCTGCAGAGTGGCTTCTGTGAGAAAGTGCCAGAAACTTCCTCCATGTCTGGCAGAACCAATGCTGGCCAGCTCCCAGATGGATATTCTGCTGGCTGAGGCTAGACCAGTCAGGAATGGTAGTAACACCTCTGTGATAACGCGTTTAAGAAGGAAAGAAATGTTTTTGTGCAGAAGTAATTGTGGCCAGAGAAGAAAGGAAGGAGAATGTGTGATAGTAGCAACTCTGCAGATGCCAAGGTCAGCAAAGAAGGCAGGGCAGGAGGGGCTGTGGGTGCTGGAGCTGAGATTCCCCTGCAGTCTGTGGTGAAAACCATAGTGAAGCAGGATGTGCTCTGCAGCCCACGGAAATCCATTGGGTGAAGAGATCCACCCGCAGCCCGTGGAGGAGCCCCACACTGGAACAGGGGCATGCCTGACAGAAGGTTGTGATGCCTTGGGAAACCCGTGCTGGAACAGGCTCCTGGCAGGGACCTGCAGACCCATGGAGAGAGGAGCCCACACTGGAGCAGGTTTGCTGACAGACCTTGTAACCCCTGGGGGCCCATGCTGGAGCAGCCTGTTCTTGGAGTACTGAACGCGATGGAGATGGATCTGTTTTGGAGCAGTTTGTGAAGAACTGTAACCCATAAGGAGAACTCATGCTGGAGAGTTCATGCAGGACTGTCTGCCATGGAAAGGACCCCACGCTAGAGCAGGGAAAGGACTCTGCTCCTCGAGGATGGAGTAGCGGCAGAAACAACATGTGATGAACTATCATAACCTCCATTCCCCATTTCCCTGCACTGCTGGTGGGGAGAAGTTAAAGAATTGGGAATAAAGTTAAGCCCAGGAAAGAGGGAGAGGTGTGAAGCAAGTGTTTTTAGGATTTGCTTTACTTCTCATTATCCTGCTCTGATTTTGATCAGTAATAAATTCAGTAATTTCCCCAAGTTGAGTCTCTTTTGCCTGTATCGGTAATTGGTGAGTGATCCCTTAACTCATGAGCCTTTCTTTATATTTTCTCTGTCTGTGAAGTTGCAGAGAGGAGGGGTAGAGTGTCTTTGGTGAGTATCTGTCATCCAGCCAGGGTCAACCTGCCAGAATCAGGTAGAATGCAGAGTGAGAAGGGATTAGCGAATCGATAGGCTTTTGATAAGACAGTAACTCTTTTTAAGAAGTTTGAACACAACAGTTCTTCCTTTCATGCTCTCTTTGTTGCTAGTGTGTAACATGAGGCTGGAAGGTGATCTGCTTTCTTGGCACAACATAGATCATTTGCCAGTTAAACTAGAAAATGGTCTAAATTTGTTAAGAAGTAATTTATTAAAGACAAATGAAAAGTACTGTACTTGGAAAGATCTACTCAAATGTCTGTATGTAAAATGGGGGGTAGGAAGCCAGGCAACAGAACTGCAGAAAAAGATCTGGGAGGCACTACTGTGAGTCAGAGACTGAGTGTGAGTCAACAGTGTGGTGATGTTGCAAAAAAGCAAATCCCATTTTAGGGTATATTTAACAGGAATGTCACGTGTAGCACACAGGCAGTAGTTTTTCTACGCTAGCAGCCACTGCTGAAGCCATAGCAGAGCATTGCATCCAATGAGAGCCGGAAAGCCAGAAACAGTGGAAGGGGATGAGGGGAGAGCAGCCAGAGTGGCAAACGCCGTCTGCAAGGAGAGGATTGGTTGCGTTGGTTTAGGCTAGAGAGAAGATTGACGAGGGAAAAGCCATCCAATATTTAAAAGCTTGTTTTAAGAAGACAGTGATTAATTGTTCTCTATGTCCACTGGGGATAGGACGAGAAGTAATCAGCTTAATTTGTAGCAAGGAAGATGTGGAGGTAAGTGCTAGGAAAAGCTTTATGAGTATTTGGAAAGTTAAGCAGGAAAACAGTGTCCTGAGGGAGGTTGTAGTGCTCTCATCACAGGAAGTTTTAAGAACAGATGAGACAGGAGACACAAAATTTTATCTAAGTTGTTTTATTTTAGCTTTGACAGGTTCAGAAGGGAATGGGCTGCCTGAACTCCTGATGTCTGGTCCCAACAGCTCCTGCAGTGCCTGAGAGGCAGGCTTGTCCCTCACTGGCAGCTGTGGGAGCATGGGGAGCTAGAGCCAGGGTGAATCACTGCCTCTGCAAATTCCCCTGCAGCACCTTCCATGCCCCTGGCACAATCCAGTTTTACAGTGCACATCCCAAAAAGACCTGAGGGAGCTTGTGTGTTCAGTAGTGTTACATTAGCATCCAGCACTGTAAGCCTTTCTATTTCTGCAGATAACAAACAGCAGAGTGCCGGCCCAACTTCCTGCATCTTCATAACTAGGAATTGGAGGTTACTGGAGACTTTTATTCTGGTTACTGATTAATTTGCATTGGGAAGATTTGGTGAAATTATTTGGAAATGGAAAAAAAGGCTTACACTTCTGCTTTCACCTATTAAAAAACATTGCAGATTTGTATGGTGTATCCAAGTTACAAGATGATTTTTCTGTGCTCTTCCATTAAATGGAATGAACAAGGGCAAAGAATTTTTCTCTGTGTAAACATCTTTTTTCCAGTGTCCTCAAGTGGAGTAGTGTGGATGAGGCATTGCAGGAGGTGCCTTTGCACCCAGTGGATTTGAGAAGAGAGAGCCTAATGCCTGATTCAGTGGACATACCCTTCTGTACTTGAGAGAGGGGGTTAAGGGCACTTTAAGACAGGAGGGTGTTTCTTGGTGAATGGGACTTTTCTTCCCTGAGAGTTCAGCAAAACCTTTCAGCTCCTAGCAAGTAATCCAAGACATACTACGTGGCATGTTACTGCTATCTTTTCCTGAATCTTAGGTTTACACTAACAGCCTTGTTGGGCTAACTAACTAACAGTTGGGCCTAGGACTGAATTTCTGAGTATCTCCAGTGCAGAGAGCCAGTTTCCCTAGTGAACCTCAAAGAAGGAAGATTTTCCTTTTAGTTTAAAAGAGCATCTGCGAATATGTGCTTGTCGAAGTAGTACAGTTTTGTGCTTGGCTGCAGTCTGTGTGCACAGTTTATAATATAACTGTTTTCCACCATCTTACATAAACTTGTAACTGCAGGCTCTTGCCATTCTTCAGAGGGGGTAGAGGATGAAGATACTATGCTCTTCTTCTTGGCACTAGAAATGAGTCAGGGTTGACACACAAAAGTAGGAGGCAACAGTTTGTGTGTAGGAAGCTTGTTCTGTCCAAAGAAAATCTATGGGTTGTATGCAGGGTGTTAGTCCTGCTGCACTGCAAGGCTGGTATCTTCTTCTGAAACTGAGTTCACACACGTTTGGAGCATATGGAGAGCTCAGCAGATCCAGCCCTCGAGGGATGACTGGAGAAATAGTTGAAGGTAGGTTGGGATGTAATTATTTGTTTATGAGGCCCCATATTGCACCAAGTTATAATTGTTTATGAACACTGCTGTGAAGTCAGGAGGGAAACATTCCAACCCAAGGAGATACTAAGATATAACCTAATTATTGTTGTTATTTTTATTCCTGCCTATTGTGGTAGCACCTACACAATGCTTGTTCAAACACAGGGCAAAAAATGTTCTCTGCCCCAAAGAGCTAGAAAGCTAAGGATGAGACAGAAGACAACAGATGGACACAAATAACTGGGGGAGTACAGAAAACCAAAGATTGGTCAGCAGGATGGGTGGTATGATAGCATGTTGACAGCTTAGCTGTTGTCAAGCTTTCTGTAGGCATGTGGCAAAGAATTATAACAATAATTCAAACTGCGTCCTTTGCTTTGCTGTTGTTGTGTGTGCATCTTCCATCTGTTTTAATAAAACAGCTTAATTCTCACTCAATGAGGCTTTTTCTGTCCCAAAACTACCCATCATTCATCTGGTATAGGTAGGGAGACACACTGGTCCAACAATGACGTGTCCATTGCAGTTTTCAAGGAAAAGTGTAGTTTATTATTGTGGAAAGAGAATGAAACTAAGCATGGGATTTTGCTGCCCCATGTTTTAAAGGACATCAGGAAAAGACTGATGGATCTCAGCAGGATGAATATCCAAAGTAAGTGGCATAATGTGGGAGGTTTGTTGGTTGAATTTGTGTCTTACCAAAGTGTTGCAAAAACTATCTAATGCTGTTCATGGGCAACAATTCTGTCTATGTCCTTGGTGCTGTACTGGTGAGTACAGGAGTGGCTGAAAGATAGGAGTGGATAACTCTGATTTAGCTGAACTGTGAACAGTGGTTCCACATATGTGGCTCACTTCTGGGGATCTTGAGTGTGCTTGGTCTTAGGACTCTCCTATGCCAGTGTCTACATTCCCATCTAAGTCTTCTTTTGGGTGTTACCTTGAGAGGGCCACTCAAGGCCAAAATGGAGGATAAACATCAGGTAATTTTAGGGAATTCTTGTTTCTGAATTAGAATTTTATCAAGTAACCTTGGTGCTGTGATGTCATTTTTCTGTGTTTTGTGTTACCATCACACAGTATGCCAGCATCAGACATGTTGTAATGGATAGTGAGGTTTCATAGCTGCTTACACAGGTTTTAGGTTTGGTGCTGAAGAACAGAGAATGAAGAGTAAATATTCATCTGTTCTTGACCTGGACATACCCAGCTCTCTCAGCTTCTTTGCATATCATGCTCTAGCTGCTCACCATTAGGGTGGTTCTTGTGGTTGTGAAAGCTAATCACATATTGAAGTGTATTGGCCAAAGCATGGAAAGCGGGTCAAGGGATGAGTTTATTTCCCCAGACTGAGCACCTGTGGGATTGTTTCTGTTTATTGTGCCTTGTACTGGGCTCCCCAGTACTAGAAAGGCATTGGCAAAATGCAGCAAGTCTGGGGAAGAGCCCCTGAGGAGCACTGTTAGTATCTGGCTGCCATTGGGTTGTTGCACTGCTGACCACCAGCCCTCGAGTGCAGTGGTCCTGTCAGTTTTCCATGGGCTTTGCAGTGCACCCATCTGGTACTGGCTGTCTGTAAACCATGGAATCACATAAAATCTTGGGCTGGAAGGGACCCATAGGGATCATCAAGTCCAACTCCCTGCTTTGCATAGCACTACCTAAAGCTAAACCATATGACTGTCATCCAGATGCTCCTTGAACTCTGACAGACTTGGTGCCCTAACTTCTTTCCTGTTCTCTAGAGGCCTGTTTCAGTGACTCCCTCTCAGTGAAGAACATGTTCCTAATTTCCAGCCTCCACTTCCTCTGATGCACCTACATACCCCTGTTTACAGTCATAGCACTGGGGACTATTTCAAAAGTTGTGCCATTCTTTTACTTATTGGGCCTGTCTCATCACAGAAGTCAACCTGACTGATTTTTTGGTATTTTTTCTTCCATGCTGGCTGTTCCCAATCACATTCTGGTCATTTGTGTGCCTAGAAATGGGTTCCAGCAGGATTTGCTAAATAAACTTGCTTGGGACTGATGTTAGGCTAATCAGCCCATAATTCCCTGAATCTTCCTTCTTGTCCTTTTTGAAGACAGGTGTGACATTCACCCATTTCCTGTCATTGGAAGCCTCCTCCAATTACCATGACCTTTCCTGTGTGACCGAGAGTAACCTCACAGTGACATCAGCCACCATTGCATGCCTCTGTGCTGTTGGGGCAACTTGTCTCGTCATAGAGACTTGAGTATGCCCAGTTTGTTTAAATGGTTCTTAACTCAGTCTTCCTCTGCTGTGGGTAGTGTTTCAGTCCCCTGGATTCTTCCACTGGGCACATGGAACAAGAAGGCTGAGAACAGTCCTTGCCAGTGATGGCTAAAAAGGCATCGAGGGCCTAAAGGTTTTCCTTTTATCACTGGTTTCTTGTTCCATTCATCAGTTTGGGCCCACAGGTTGCTTAGTCATGATTTTGTTAGCAGGGTGCATTAAGAAGCCCTTCTTGATGCCTTTCACATTTTATGAATTTTCATGCAATTTCAAGGTTTTCTAATTTTCCTTCTGACATGCTGAGGCAGAGTTTCAGTATTCTTCCTGAGAAGCACACTCCCACTTTCACCTTTCATTTGCATCCTTTTGTATTTGAATGCTGTCAGGAGTTTCCCATTCAGCCACCTGCTTCCTTCCACACCCACTTGGCTTCCCACAAATTGAGTTGAACTGTTCATATGCTTTGAGGAGTTTGTTCTTTAAGATCTTTAAGGTCTCCTGGGTCCCTTTGCTAGATTATCCCATGTAAGTGCTCAGTGAATGATTTCTTAAAGCTCTCCAGTGATTATTCTGTCACTGTAATTGTGCTGGAAAAAGAGTTCTGTTTGTAAACTGATTCATATGTCATTTTAGATTTAGTTGTTCTTGGTAATTTTTGTTTCTCTTTATGTTAAACACGTTATACCTCTTTTCCCTATTTCCACTTAAGTCTTTTCTGTTTTGCTTCTGGTGGTTTGACCCTGGATGGATGCCAGGTATCCACCAAAGCTGCTCTGCCACTCCCCTCCTCAGCCGGACAGGGGGAGAAAATATAACAAGTGGTCCTTGAGTTGAGATAAGGGCAGGGAGAGATCACTCACCCAATACTGCCACAAGCAAGAGACTCGACTTGGGGAAAGCGGTTGAATTTATTATCAATCAAAATCAGAGCAGGATAATGAGAAGTAAAAAAAAAAAAAATCCTAAAAACACCTCCCTGCATTCCTCCTTCTTTCACAATCTTAGCTTTAATCCTCCTCCTGCCTCCAGCAGTGCAGGAAGGTGGGGAATGGGAGTTACAGTCAGTTCATCCCATGTTGTTTCTGTTGCTGCTCTGTGCTTAGGGAGAGGAGTCCTTCCCATGCTCTAGTGTGGGGTCCCTTCCACAGGAGACAGTTCTTCACAAACTTCTCCAGTGTAAGTCCTGACCACAGGCTACAGTTCTTCACAAGCTTCTCCAACATAGATCCCTTTCCACAGGGTGCAATCCTTCAGCAACAGACTGCTTTGGCAGTGGGTCCCCCACAAGGTCACAAGTCATGCCAGGAGCCTGTTCCAGCACAGGTTTCCCAAGGGGTCACAGCCTTCTTTGGGTATTCACCTGCTGCAGCATGGGTCCCCTCCACGGGCTGTAGGTGGATCTCTGCACCCCCATGGATTTCCCTGGGCTGCAGGGGCACATCACCATGGTCTTCACTGTGGGCTGCAGGGGGATGGCACCTCTGGGGCTTGGAGCGCCTCCTGCCCCTCCTTCTCCACTGAACTTGGTGTTCTGCAGAGTTCTTCCTGTCACATATTCTCACTCCTCTCTTTTCTGACCACAATTAATTCTGTGCAAAAACCATTATTTTTCCTTCATAAATATGTTATCACAGAAGTGTTACTTCCATCACTGATGGGCTCAGCCTTGGCCAGTGGCGGGTCCATCTTGGAGCCATCTGGCATTGGCTCTACTGAACAAAGGAGATGCTTCTGGCAGTTCTCAGAGAAGCCACCCCTGTAGCCCCCCAGTTACCAGAACCTTTCCATGCAAACACTGCTTTATAGCCTCTTTTCGCTGGACTCTGTCTAGATATTTTCATGTGTTTTATTTTATGGTGAAAGTGGTTTTTTTTTTGTTGTTGTTGTTTGTTTTTTTTCTGTTTGTTTGTTTGGTGAGATTTTTTTTGTTTTTGTTGTTCTGTGATTTTTTCCCTCTGACACCTCCCTTCTTTACTCTGTCAGAGGTAAATAAGCAAATGGAAAGGGCAGGAAGCACAAACTTTCTTTTTCATCTCACCATTAGGTTATTTCATGACAAAAGCAAATTGCTATCACTATTTCTTATCTCTGAAATGGGTCTCAAATTCAATAGATGGAGTTTAAGTTCTTTTTGTTGAAGATCATAGACAACAGACCTATTTATTTAATCACATTTGGTGCACTCTTCATCTTAGGATTGGTTTGAGATTGTATCCCAAACTGTTTTCTCAGTTAATGGTTGTCAGACTTATCAGCAGATGCTGCCAACCCACCCAACCCAAATTCTGTGTTGTGCACCATGTACCTTTGTCCTCCGACTTGTAATTGCAGTTAAAAATCCACCTGAATTGATGCTGTGGACTAACAATAGATTAATTACCAAGACCCTAATGATCATGTGTTTAGCAACAGAATTAATCAAGCTACATAGTCCATGTAACGCTGTTGCCATCCCTCTATGGAGATTCTTTGCCATTGCTCAAAAAAATAAAGACGTAGGTTCCTTGTTTCAATTCCTTCCCTCTCAACCCTCTCATGACAAAAGAATGGGCATCCATCAGTACTGTAGTCCTCCAGATTCTATAGAGAAAAATCCAACTTAATATTCTTATTGTACAGAGAGGAATCTAGTTGTAGTGACAATTAATCTATTGAATTATACTACTGTATTCCCCAGTCATACACAAGAATTTTGTTGTGTGATGCTGTCTAAATGTAGAACAAAAGGTTTTCATCCTAAGTGTCTCTAAAGCATGCTCCTCTGTTGCCTCTAATAAAGATAACTTTCTGTAATTGATTTAGCCTCAGGTACTGCACCCAGACAGAATGTCCCTGAAGGCTAACCTGCAGGAAGAAGTGAGTCAGATGAGTATTTGTTAGTATACTTAGCAGCACCATCATACCATTATACCAAATTCATGTGGGCCTTCCCAGTTTGGGCAGGTGTTGCCAGAGAGCTTCATTTAGAAAAGGGTCTAGAACGGAAGATTACTTGTACCTTCAGACAATTCTCTTTTGGAATGAGTAAGGTTGGAGAGGAATTTGCTGAGTGCTGTGGAAGTTATGACAAGGAGTTTAAAGGTGTTATCTGTATGTGCATGTAGTACTAAAATACTGGTTAAATCCCTTAGTTCATCTTGTTTGTATACTGTGCTTTCCCCTGTACTCCTTTTCCAGCACTAGATGGTAACAGTGAATAGTGGCAGTACATGCTGTGCACCTGCATGTCTGTAAGATCTGGTTTTAGAGTGGCCTTGCAGAGAGAGGAGCGAAGATGGGTGAGGCAGCCTTTGCTTTACATCTCTGCTGAAGTCAACTGCACAGTACTTATTCTAATGCCATTGGTGTTGTGTCTAATCTGAAACGTGAGCAGACATAAGGCTTAGTAAATTGATGACCTCACTGTCTTGCCATCTTTGTCTCTGGATAACTAGATGTCTAAGAGGCTCAGGCAGTAATAAAGCTGGAAAACTCAAGCTCACCTAAATAAAGCTTGCATTTTGGATGGCTTAATATGCTTAATTTCTTCCCTGAAGTCCTGGCTTCAAATCCTGGTGAGACCATAAGTGAAAAAGGCATGTGAAGGTCTTCAGTTATTCCCTTCTTGGTGTATATGTCTGTGACAGAAGTAGCGCAGGAAATATGGTGTGTGGTAAGCATAGAAGAATCAAGAAGATTGTGAGGAAGGGTTGTGGCAGACAATGGGATGTGTTGCAGGCTGTTTGGCACACAGCTTTCCTGTGCTTTCTCAAAAGTCAATCAGGCATGTACTGAAATGCTTGCAAAGTTTGCAGGTGTGCATGCTCTGGTTGCACACCATCACTGAGCTCTCTGCCCCTCTGCCAAGATAGCACTTAATGGCTCCTACTTTGAAAATATCTGCTGGCTTCTGCCTATAACCCAACACAACTAAATTTCTGGTGCTGATGCTCATTCTGGCTGTGATGGTGTTTTCATAAGGCTCAAACTTTTATCCTCCACCTCGTTCCTTTGAACTCTGCCCACCACTCTGTGAATACTAACACCAGCCTATAAATTATCCAGCAGAGCTCTGGCACTTTAGCAGCCTGTGTTTTCAGTGGCGTGCCTGCATAATCGATCTGGGAGACTGCCTCTGCTTTTACTCAGGCATTTGCAGAGACCTTAGACTTTCAGCATTTTCAATCACTGCTGCCTGTCCGTTTGTTCACTTCTCTGACTGCATTCTCTGCCACCTGCACACCTACCCTTCTGCATCTGCCTGGGTGTAGTGTGTCATGTCACAGTGTAACCTGCCATAAGCGTGGGTGTGATGCTATAGCCAACCTTCCTATGAGGTGTGGAAGCAACAGGTCACTGCAAGCAACTTTCATGTAGAGGGCATCAGAATTTGAAAGGCTCTAGCCTGACTCACTACTTGGGGGGTGGGTGTGTGAGTGTTTTTATCCTGTGATGTGCCTTGTGGAGCAGCCTAGTGAGCAGATGCTACTGTCCTTTTCTTCTCTCATGTTTCCAGGTGAAGATCTTAGCATCATAGATGCTGCCCCTGTGATTCATTGCTCTTAGCTTATTTAAGTAGCTGGAAAGTTGCCTTTCAGTCAATTGCCTGCTGACTGTAGAGTTTGAACTCTAAAGAGTTAAATGGTTTCTCTAGTGTTTGGCTGCTGGGGCTGACTTATTTTGCCTTGGAGCTTCTCTGTGTCTTTGTTTAGCTCTGTCCACAACCAAAATATCTCAGCTGAATCTTTTTTCTCTTATGATAAGTTGCCCAGAATGGTCAGTCCCCGCATGGTCTAAACGGCAAATGGAGTCAGCCTCGATTATCAGGGTTTCACTTATCTCTTCCAATCAATTAATAGTAAACCTCCTTCTTAACACTTGCACTTCACCACGTGCCCCTGTGAAAAGGTTTGGTTATTGCATCCTATATGAACAGTCAGTTCCCAGTAAAAGATTGTGCCATTTGAGAGAAGGAGGGGACAGGGTATAGGTTTGACATCTGTGTGGTTGGGAACTGACAGTGCTGGGACTCCGAGGAACAAATGGGGAAAATAAGTAAAAATGGAGTCTACTAAATGATTTAACTGTACTGTGGATGTGGTTGGCACTAACAGCATAGATGACAGCCTGGTAGCAAAAGAATTCAAAGAGAGAAGGTGGAGAACAGGTAAGAAAAAGAAAGTTTTAAAAGCAAGAAATAAGAACATGAAAAAAATTACCAAGCTTTTGGTGAGGCAAAAGTATAAAGGAAATTAGAAGGGGCTGGGAGGGAGGACTAGAGAAAATTTTTTGAATGAAGGGTGTGAATAAAAAGAGCAGAAGGCAGCTTTCTGATTTATGAAGTGTAGATCTAACAGAGCTTCATATGTGTGCTGACCCCACTGACATCTGCACAAGAATCTGGCTGACTTGGCACAGAAAGGAACAGGGGAGAGCCAGGAGGCAAGTGGAAGGGATGTCTGGAAGGAGGTAGGTGGAGAAGGAGACAATCTCCAGGAAGAGAAAGAAGATCAAGCAGTGGGTTGGATGTAGGGGAATTGTGGGGAAATGCAGAAGGGAAAAATTCAGTGACGAGACTCCTTTTGAAGAGGAACAAAATCCCAAAAGAAATGCAATGCTTTTAACATTTTTATTCTTTGATGTAAAAACAACTCCCAAATTATTCAACATGCTTTCCTCCTAGGTGTGTGATTGGAGAGGTGGGTTGGAGAATGAATCATAGATGTCTCATGGTTCTAGGATAGAATGTGTGAAAAAGACCGTAACCAGTATTGACACTGTCTGTTGAACACTGAGTATGTTTTTGTGCCTGATGGGAAATGTGTGTTTATTTGAGGCAGAGGATTTTCAGAGTGTGTGTGTGTTGTTTAAGGGCTGTTCAGCAGCTTCATTTTACTTAGCTTGAAAAGAAAAAGTGTTCTCTTTGGATTCACTTGCTAATATTTGAGTTTCTGCAGTTACATTTCCACATGTATTTTTCCTTCCCTATTTCTATGAATCTAATCCAGCTGAACTAAAAGGGGATCTGACTGCTTACAAGACAAACAGTCAAACTGATTTGACACAAAGTACTGTCACATGCATGGAGTAAGCACTTAGGTGAAAGGCATTTTCCCTTCCAATCCTTCAGTAATCCTTAGGTGTTGCTTGCAACAATAGCAAATAAAAAAGTACTCAAATAGAATAATGATTCCTTTTAATTGGTAGTATCCTTTAATGGAATATAATTTGCCAATGCCAAATTATTTTTGGAGTTTTGGATCCAAGACAAATAGCAAGAAAGCGTTGTAGTTTTTTGTTAATTTTAAGTGGGCTTAAAATCAGTGTAAGATCTGTTAAAAAACAAGTGCAAGTTTCTGAATTTTAAAGCCTTCTAGGAAAGAAGATGCCAGTCTTTAAATGCCTTGATCCCATTCACTTAAAAGAAAAAAAAACCCCATATATATATTCATACATACATATACATCTGTGTTCATGGTGAAAAGGTTTTAAGATTTGTATCATTTTGGACCACTTAAATTATTGGACAGGCTAATTATTCATAATGAGAAGAAACAAGTGGCACAGTTAGATAGAGCATTGCAGGAAATGAAGAACATGGAAAAAGCATTGAGAGAAAATGAGGAGGGTGCAGGTTTGTATGGGATAAGGAGATAATGTTCCTTTCATCTCTTCTACAAATCCTACAGTGTGACCAAGTTCCTGGGGAGCAGTCAATGTGCACTTTGTGAGTGGAAGGACAAAGCATGGATATATGAATTGGGAAGAGATGATACTGTGGGGACAGCATGGCTGCATCTGCTCTCCGTTCATTTCCTTCTCCGGGGGAAATGGTGGACTTGGCAAGAAGATTTATGTAGACTCTTGCCACTTTTCTTGTTGATGCCACTGCTTTTCAAAGTCCCTATTTAAATTTTCTGTGGTTAAAACTAGGAATTTAAACCCCACCTTCTATCAAATGACCATCCTGAGGCTAGGTTTGACACTGTATCCTCACCCATCCTTGGCTTCTCTGGATGGAGAGGTAGAGACTTGTGTTTCCCTTGGAAGAACTCAACTTGTTCTGCTTGGTATGACAGTGGAAGGTCTCTTGGGGAGCTGATGCTGGCTGGTACTGCCTGCTGTCTGTGACAAGGTGTTGGAGGCTTTCTTTTTTGGAGTTGGTATGGGAGCGAGGAAGGAGTGAGGCCCATTAACTCTGCTGAGGATTGAAAGGGAAGCACAAATGTGTATGATGCAATTTCTTAGTGTGTACAACAATTCTGTAAATTTAAAATATGAGGTCTCCCTATGATTCTTTTCTTCCCTGATGAGGAAGGAGGGGAAGTTGAGAATGCAAGGAAACACTATATGCAGACTGAGACCTTGAAGACACTAGTGACTCTGTATGTTGAAAAAAATGAGGCCTACAGGACCAAGAAATGTGTTGTGAAAGCAAGACTATAGTAAGACTTGAGGTCCTCCTGCCTTCTTCAGTTGGGCGAGCTTTGTCACACTGGGTGGGGTTTTTCTGTGCAAATTCTGTTGATGAGGCTCCCCAGCCTCTCCCTAACAACTGAGATCTGTGTGTTGGTAATAATTAGCACTCTGCTGTCTTATTTGTCTCTGATTTAGTGGGCATGATTCTATTTCTTCCATATGGCATTTCCTTCTGCATGAACTAAAACCAACATGGAGTGGTAAGGGCAGTAGGTGTCTTCTGAAGACAGCAGACATTCACTGTTTTCTTGTTGGGGAGGGCTCACACTGAATTATTGGTTCACGCATCAAGCTAGTGACTTAAAGAATTAACAACTGATCACTCCAGAAGACAAGGAACAGGGCATGTGTTTTCCCCATCAGTGCAGCTGCTTTTGCATTGATATTGGTTAGATGAGGGTGAACTTCAGCTGAGCATGTCTCCTGTTTCTTTGACGTGGATGGGATAGATGCTTCAAATCTGTGTGAGCTCTCCTTGGGTGTCAACTGTTGAAATACATGGTGGTGAATTATTCCCATGCAAGATGTATGAAATAAACTAGATACTTCTTGTTGTATTGTTCTCTGGTTTCCATGTTTCTCTCTTTAGCCAAATGCTTCCTTTTGCTGGGGGCTGTGCTGCCTGTAGCATGTTCTCCTCATCTGAGGCTCAAATGACATCCGGTTTCTTGGCACTGCACCAGGACAAAGACATGCTGCTTTACTGGGGACTGTGGTACAGCACTTACTGGGAATAATGCAGTTCGACTGTGTGAGAATATATGACCCTCCCTCCAGTTCCTGTGAGATATATAATCTAAAGAAGTGTATGCAGAAACCAGCAGAACCCTCACAGTGAAAGCCACACCAGAGCCAACCACAGTCAAAAGCGGAAAGAAGCTGCTTCCCTGCCATCTGCTGGGGCTTCTCATGTCCCGGTGTCATGCTTTCATTCTTTCATCTCTTCAAGGTTTGAGAAGCATTTTCCACCTGGTCTTGTGCTGTGGGCACAGTGCCAAAGGGCACACCTGGTTAGTGTACAGGGTCACCCCAGGAGACCTGCATTAAGATTGAACCCAAGTCCAAGGCATAGCACATTTGATGAGCTGTGCTTTTCCCTAAGGGTCTTTTTTCCCCATATAACAAAACAGCTCTCACAGATTGGTGTGACTGATGATATCCACTCAGGAGGAGCAAATGCTGTGAAGACAAACAGTTTGGCATGGATAAAAGTAGAAGTGTTTTGGGATGAAGCCAAACAGTGAAATAGAAATGCTTCAGTTTGGGTCTGCCATCAGTTAAGGTCCTGGGAGCTGTGGGTCAGCACAGCTTCCTTTTGAATTGTAGTCCTTGATTTTTGCTATGATACTGTAGCTGATTTATGTATTTTGTTATGACCATTATGTCTGTCACCTTGCCCCATCTGCCTTCACTGGGTATCCCTGATTTCTCAGCCTTTATAATTGAATTGAGCACTGCCTTCTTTCTCAGACTTACCAGGCAGTGCTTACGTACAATGAGTAGGGATGGGTGGAGTAGTGATGGGGAAGTTGGCCAGCATTAGCCAGCCCTGAGTAGAGAAGAGTGTGTTTCCTTGGGCTAAGCTTCTGTTTTGTCTTTTTCCTTACTGCTCACTGCTTTCTTGACTGTTCTCTATGGTGTCATCTCCTTTAATCCTTGTGCAGCAAAGGTTAATGTTAATGCTGTGTATGAGAGAAGGAGTCCCTGCTGGTATGGGAAAAGAATCATTTAATAAAAAAGTAATCATTGATCAGTGGCTCCAGTCTGTCAAAGGTCACTTATTGATTCACCTCTCACTGTGAGTCAGGCCCTCTGTTTTAATGACCTAATTCCCAGGTAAGTCTCTCTGTTATTTGGTAGATGTGGTGCTAGGGGAACCCTTGCTTCTGACAGAAATGCCACTTTTGGTATGTCATGCCAGGGGGCAGAAAAAGAAGTGATCTCAGCTATCCATGCTTTAACATACTCCTGGTCCTGCTTGTTTCATACATTTGCTGTCTCAAGGAAACCAAAAGTTTCAAGGATCATGGAAGTTAAATGTTCTTTTGCTGTTGGGGAAATCTTTTCAGGCCAGAACTGAAGTACAGTAACAGGGGCAATGCAGAGGCAGGTAAGATATTTGTGAAGCTGTAATTATTTCTTTTGCCCTAGTTTAGTTTAGAAGAAGTAAGGGCAAATATAAGAGAAGGCTCCAAATACCAAATTTTGTTAAAAGTTTCTGGCAGGCATTTCTTTTCCTTCTGGCCCTCTAATATGAGGTGTGGGAGGGCACACAATGATTTGTAAAGATGTCACATTTCTGAGTGGTTACAGAGAAATTGAAGAGCAGCGTGTCATCCGCTCACTGTAAAGGATAGCATTCACCAGCACTTCTAGTGTGATATCCCAGTAAAAACCTTGAGATGTAAAAATCCTATGGGCTCAACTAGCTCTGGTACTTGTAGGAAGATAAGTTCTACGTAATTCTCTGCAAATTCCATGCAGATGCTGGTTGCCAAAGGCTTTTGCACCTGGATAGGAGCATTCCCCCTTGCCATGTCTCTCACTTGGTACTCTATTCCCATGCAGTACAGAAACACATAATCCAGTTTTTTGCATAGAGTCTTTTTATAGGCATACTAAAAGTGGCATTAAAAATATAGGACTTAATATATCCTTTGCTGCAAAGGCTGCTACATGTAATATTCATATTGTTCTGGAGTGCATGTGCACAGGTAAGCTGGGTAGCTCAAAAAGGCTGCTGCCTGCAGAGCATGTCAGAATGGAAAGAGCAAGAGGAACCCAGGCCAGAAGGGCTGTGGCATAAACCAACAGCCTTGGGAACTGAGATGGCATTTCATGACATGATGTTGTAAAGTTAATAGAGTTAACTAGGGTTTATGTCTTTATCTACAATTTCAGTTTCTGAAACAGGATGCAGAGGCTTGATCTGAACCAGAGCAGAAGCATGGTGGACTGGAGAAGAAAAGTGTGAGTTTCTGTGGCAGTTGGCATCTGCAGTGGTGTAGACATCACTGAGGCTTTGTTCTGTGCTCCAGATCTCAACAAGACACAGAGGAAGTTCATGTGTCTTTCAGAAATGCCCAGGTTAAACTTCAGGAAAAAGAGCAGCTAAAAATTCTATCTTCAGGACTTGTTGGTGTCTTTGATTACAAAATATCCCATCTTAAGTATCAAATAAAACATCTGGGATAAAAAGTACTTTCGAGCCTTACTGAAGCCAATAAAAATTGCTTCTGATTTCAACAGTGCTGAATATTGCCTTATTTCCCCTAATTCTTTGGATAACATTAGTCACCATCTTCTCCCAACAAAACGTAGGCTCTACTGTAGAGCTGTGTGCATCTGAGAACAGCAGAAGCATTTCTTCTTGAATGTCATATACCTCACTGGAATTTCCCAAGACAAGTTGTGTATCGATACCCTCTGCAGGCAAGGCCAATTTGTACAGTAGTATTTCACCATGTGCTGGAAATGGAGGTCACTGATTTTCTACTTCTTTTCTTTTGTGAGAACAGGTATGTCAGGCACCTCTCTGATATTCCATGGGAACCAAGTTGTCAAAGATTTGGTGGTGTGTGTGTCTGTCTGGGGTGTCTTCAAGCAGATGTGTAGAGTTAAAGAAAGGCTGTAAAATTTCCCTGTGGATTTCATTGCAAGCTGCTGGAGCGATTAATGAATAGCAGCAGGGTGCTATGTGGGTGTTTGCTCCAAGGCTGTCTCTGATTATACAGGACAGGGACTTGAACTTTTTCACACAGAAGAAAACTGAAACAGTAGTATTTTTCTTGGGGATGTTTTTCCTCTAATAGAATGAACATGCTGACTTATGGAAGAGGAGTGCTGTTCCTCACTGGTGCGTGGGTATCAGATGAAGTCTGTACTACTGAGCTACTCAGTGCTGTGGTTCACTGCAGACTACATGGGTAAAGAAAGATTTTGGAGAAGGAGGTTCTGCTCTGGCCTCCCTCAAGGTACATTATTTTCTATGGTTATTGATGGTCTTGTAACTCTCAAGTGACAGTGCAGAGTGGAGTCCTTAAGTGAGTTACGAAAGGCTATCAATAACTTGGAAATAATGTACCAAAAGCTGGTCCCTCTTAAAGCCAGTTAAAAGCAAACCCTGGTTTTAGTCTTTCTGTTGACAGAGTTTGTGGTTTGGTTATGTTTTCACTTAAGTCCTGGAGTGACCAGGGTGGCTGGCTATGCTGTGGAAAACAACTGCTATGGAAGAGGGCAGAGGGCAGGCCTGGGAATGGAAAAGGAGCTTGATTATTTTTATTGTGACAGTTGAGGGGAGGAGGAAGGAGGAAATTAATTCCAAGGCCTGTAGCACAGAGAGCACAGAAATATGGACATGAAGTAGTTTGTGGGGCATGTGACATGAAGGGAATATATTCTACTTTTTACAGCTGGTACTCAGCTCTGGGGTTCAGGATCTCCTCCAGTAGTGGAGGATCGTGTTCATCCTCACAGCATTTGCTGCAGATCAAGAGGTTATTCTCGTGCAGTTGCCTTGGCAGTACCACCAGCTATCAACACAACAGAAGACAGTGCTGCAATGATAGGCAGGCCAGGGAAAGAGGAAACAACGGAAACCTTTTTTTTTCTTTTTTAAATTGACATAAGTGGTAGATACTTTGTAACTATATAATATAACCTTTGGCAAAGTAGGCAAAGAATAGGATTTACTGTTTTATCTTTGGACAGGTTTTGATCATGGAATTGCTCTTTTACCTCTAGAGAGCTTAATGACACACAGTTCAGCATGGCCAAACTGGATAGAGTTAAGTAGTGGCACCATACACTATGGCCAGTTTATTTGGAAGGTGATTGTTGCCATTAAATTAGCTACAACAACCCATCAATAACATACATTTTTAAATTTTGTGTTTTATTTTTAAAGCTTTTTATATGCATTAAAAAAAAAAAGCTCTCAAACTAATCACAGTACACCTTTAAAATGTCCTGGCCTGTGTCATGACCTTTGATCATGGAAGTGTCAACCTTAATAGCTTTATGCATCTGTAAAACAGAAGTTGTGTTGGTTTAGCCCCTTTCCTGATACTGAGGAGTTAAATTTTGCAACACACAGTCAATTGCTTTAGATTAACATATCATCAGTTGGTTGATAGTCACCATCCTCGTGGACACTACTAGCTTTTGATGAATATAAGGTAACCTCATTTGCCTTAAGCCTTTCTTGTTATGAGCTGAATTAAACTGGATTTTTTTCTCTTGACCAAGGACATAGACCCATGAGCCCCTCTGCTGATGGGTGCTGCCTCCATAAGCCACAGTGCCTTACCTGTGTGTCCATGCCCCTGATATGTTACCCAAACCTCATAGTCCTCCATCCAGCACTCTCTTCTCCAGTATTTTTCCTAGCTTATACAAAGAGATTTTTGCATCAGAGACTTAGTACAAACAGGCTGTGATTGACCTTTTAAACCAAACAAGCTTACATGTTTCCAATATGAAGAGACAGCAGACAAGCCTCTGGCTTGAGGCATTAGATGGAGAAGAAAGGGAGGGATAAATATCAGAGGAATAGGAATAAAGAAAATAGCCTTGCTGTGTGGAGCAGAGAAAAAGCCACAACTTCTGCTTGCTTTGTCAGTATGTCTGACATGTTGCAAGACACTTTGTGGTGGGAGTTTCTGCTCTGTCAGTGGGAGGAAGGAGAAGGAATGTGCCTGTGTATATTTATAGACCATAAACATTTGTTTTGTGCAGGTTTTAGATACTCTCATCTGAAGATCCTCAGAGTTCTTCTCAGACTGACTTGGCATCCTTTCAGCCACATAGAGGACCTGTGTGCATATAAATTCTGCTGTAAGAGTCAGTGCTCTCTTGTGCTCTCTTTGGTTACCTCTAGGCAAGAAAGGTTTAAATTTCATCTGGGAGTTAAAAAAGGATGATGCACTGAATTAATATCATATATGTGTTCTGGCCATTGCCCATCCTGATTATTTTGCTCACTTTGCCCACATTAGAGACTGCACTTCTCTGGGGGCATTTTCTAGAGGAAGCTCAACTACCACTCTACTCTTGTATTTTAAGGCATTCAGTGTATTTTGTCCCTGAAGTGGGTGGGGCTGACTCATTGAAGAGGATTCTGGGCAGAGCACTCGCTTACCAACAGCTGTTACCAACATGCAGAGGGCAGCTGGTATGGTGGACCATAACTGCAGGAGGTGAAATGTGGGTGAGGCAGGGATTGTGCCTGTCCTGTTCCTGTGAAGAGCTTCTGAAAGTCGTAACTATGCTTATGCATGGTTATTCTTTGAAAGTTGTCCATGAGACTGCAAATACATAGTCTGTTAATGCTTTCTTAGGATAAGTGCTTTTTACCCCTTAATGCTAATGTTAAACTATGTTTGCTGTATTTGCTTTGCACCTTTGACTTGTAGTTTTGTATTCTTTATCTAGGGACCGACATTTCTCCAGATCATGTTAAATGATGACAAATGCAAAAACCAGTGCTGTTAAGGTGTCTCTGGGCTCTTACCTGGTACAGAGCAGACATTTTGGAGTTTACAGTTTACCTTGGCATGAGTCCTGGGTCAGGATGGTGATTCTTGGTGTCTTTGGTTCCACTGGCATAGTGCAGTGTTTTTCATTTAGGATGAGAATAATGTTGATAAACACACTGGTGTTTAGTTGTTGCTGAGCAGTGCTTACACTAAGTCAGGGACTTTACAGCTTCTTATACTGCCCCACCAGTGTTCAGGTTGAGGGGTACACAAGATGCTGTGAGGGGAAGCAGCCAGGACAGCTGACCCAAACTAGTCAGAGAGATATTCCATACCAGATGGTGTCATGCTGGACAATAAAACTGTGTGGAGTTGGCTGGCAGGGTGTTGGTCTGCTGCCTGGGGACTGTCTGGGCATCAGCCAGTGGGTGATGAACAATTGCATATGCATCACTTGTTTTGTTTATTCTTTTGTCATCATTTTTTTTCCCCTTCCTTCTTTTTCTGTAATTGCTGGTGGGACCTTTAAACATTGGAATACACATTTAGCAAAAGCCATGTGGTTAGCTAATAGTAGAGCATATGCCCCTCCCATGGTAGGGAGGAGTGAGTGAACAGCCCTGGGGTGTTTAGCTGCCTGCTGAGTAGAACTGCAACACCTGGCTGGGAAAATACTTGAGATCTGAATCAGCTGTCAGGTTTTAAGTTCTGAGTAAATGTGAGTAGAATTTCAGGTTTTCTCTTGATGTTCTATCATTTTTACCTTGCCTTGTGATCCATGAATTTTAAGGCCAAAAGTGGCCATTATGATGATCTACTCCAATTGCCTGTGTAATGGAAGCTGTATGAGCTACAGCTTATGCTCATATAGTGAAGCTATTTTGGAGACTTGAAACATTTTTGGGAACAGTACACTGGGGGCAGTTTCTCTTCCTCACCATCCTTCAGCCTTGTCTTAAATACTTTCTGATATTTATTGGCTCTTTGGAACTCACACTATGCATTTTCATGTTTTTTTTACAATATTTACCTCGATCAAGGTAGAAACACACACTGCAGAGGACCTCCTGAGTCCTATGGCATGCAGATGTGTATCTTCTACACAAAATAATCCTCTGTATTTTTTTGATGTCTGCCAGTTTTCTGGGTGGATGCCATTTCAGAGCTGATTGTTAGAAATGCTATTTTTATTCCCAGTGTACCTGTACTTATAGCCAGTTTGTGCACCTTTCTTCTGGTGTCACTATTGTTTTTCAGATTAAATAAATCTCTCTTCTTTCCTGTCTTTAATGTATTTATAGTCAGTAGTCATTTCTATTTGCCTTCATCTTGCTAGTCTTGAAGTGCCATGTTGTCTCAGTCTTCTCTTGTGAAATAGGCTTACAGTTGTCTTGTTCATCCTCAGAGGCTTCCTCAAAACTTGGTTTCCTCCTTCATGAGCAGAGGTGATTGGAATAGTAGGTGCAGTTTTAGAGCAGGTCTAACCAGTGTGTTGTGTTAGAACCTCAGGGTACTGCTCTAAGACAATTCATTGCCAGCTCTGTGAGCAGATCCACCTGTTAGGACTTAGCACATTTTAAATGTCTGCACAAACTGTGTTAGCTTATGTGATGTCTGTGAAGAGGAAGGATCTCTTTTCATGGCATGGATGATGTTGGTCCTTGTGGCAACGTGTACTCAACTTCTGCTCCAGAGGCATTGGTGGAATTTCCTCAGCCCTGTAGCTGGGGATAAAGATGTAAACTGGACAAGTCAGATTTAATTCAGAAGCCAGCATTCTGAATTTAATTCTGAAGCCAGCATACCTGCTGCTTCCTATTAATGCATCTGTGTTAAGCATCTACTTAATGTAATTCCATGGCCAAATTGATTTATGAGGTCTAATAACCAGATAGACAATACACATAGTGCAAAATAGGTCCTTCTTTAGTGTAATTGAAGGTAACAGTTTTCTTGATGTTTTGTGGATCTGAACACATCTGCTTCCTGAGAACATGGTATAGTTGTATGTAACACTTCACATACAAACCTAAGCGTGCCTTAAATGAAGACAGAAATGAAATGGTTACATGTAAGTGCACTTGTAGTGTGAGATTACATATACATATTAAACTATTTAAATATTTTGTTGATGATTAAGAATGGATATTGTGATAATGAATACTATGGAAATTCTCATAATCTAAGGGAAAATTGGTGACCTGCTGCACCACTTAGACACATACAAGTCTATGGGGCTGGATTGATCCACCCAAGGGTACTGAAGGAGCTGGCTGAAGTGCTCATCAGGCTGATTTCCATCATTTATAAGTAGTCTTGGCTAACTGGGGAAGTTCCAGTTGACTGGAGATTGGCAAACATGATGCCCACCTACAAGAAGGGCCAGAAGCAGGATCCAGGGAAATTACAGTCCTGTCAGCCTGACCTTAGTGCCAGGGAAGATTATGGAGCAGATCATATTGAGTGCCATCATGTGGAATGTGCAGGACAACCAGGGGATCAGGCTCAGCTAGCAGGGATTTTGGAAAGGCAGGGTCCTGCTTTATTAATCTTATCTCCTTCTGGGACAAGGTGACCTGCTTCCTGAGTGAGGGGAAGGCTGTGGATGTCGTTTGCCTAGACTTCAGTAAAGTCTTTGGCACTCTTTCCTACAGCAGTGTCCTGGAGAAACTGGCTGCTCATGGCTTGGATGGGTGCATTCTTCACTGAGTAAAAGTCTTGGCTGGCTGGGCTCACAGCATGGTGGGGAATGGTGGTGAATCCAGCTTGTGGCCAGTCACTAGTGAGGTTCCCCAGGACTCAATACTGGGGCCAGTTCTGTTTACCCTCTTTATTGATCATCTGAATGAGGGGACTGAGTGCACCCTCAGTAAGTTTGCAGATGACAGCGAGTTGGGCAGGAGTGTTAATCAAGGAGGGCAGCAAGAGTCTACAGTGGGATCTGGACAGGCTGGATTGATGGGCTGAGGCCAATGGCATGAGGTTCAGCAAGGCCAAATGTTGGGTCACTTGGGTTCACAACAATCCCACACAGTGCTACAGGCTGAGTGAAGAGTGATTGGAAAGCTACGTGGCAGGAAAGGATCTGGGGGTGCTGGTTGACAGCTGCTGAACACGAGCCAGGGTGTGCCCAGGTGGCCAAAGAAGGCAAGTGGCATCCTGGACTGTATCAACAATAGTGTGGATAGCAAGACTGGGGCAGTGATCATCCCCCTGTACTTGGCTCTAGTGAGGCCACACCTCAAGTGCTGTGTCCAGTTTTGGGTGCCTCACAACAGGAAAGACACCGAGGTGCTGGAGAATGTCCAGAGAATGGCAACAGAGCTAGTGAAGGGTCTGGAGCACAAATCTTAGGAGAAACAGCTGAGGGAGCTGGGGGTGTTTAATCTGGGGAAGAGGAGGCTCAAGGGAGACCCTCTCACTCTCTACAGCTACTTGGAAAGAGGCTGTAGCTATGTGGGGGTCAGTCTCTTCTCTCCAGTAACAAGTGAGAGGATGGAAGGAAATGGCCTGAAGTTGCACCAGGGGAAATTTAGATTGGCTATTAGAAAGAAATTCTTTATAGAAAGGGTTGTCAAGTGTTTGAACAGGCTGTTCGGGGAAGTGATTGATAAGAGACATAGATGTGGCACTTAGGGACATGGTTTAATGGTGGACTTAGCAATGCTGAGTCAATGGTTCAACTCTGTGATCTTGGAGGTCTTTTCCAAACTAGACAATTCTATGGCTCTTTTATTCTGTAGCCCTATTGTGTTTGCATATCACCTCATAGTGAGATAATATAACAGCAAGTTTAAGTACCCAAAGTTTGGAAACTGAGAATTTCTGTTTCCGTAACACTAACAAACTCTCTTTTCCATGTGCTGTGTTTAAGCCACAATTAAGATAAAATCAAAATCTTACATCTGTACTTGGGGCTATATCATGGTTATGATATATGGGAACTGGATGTTCATAATCTCTGAATTTTACGTGATTAAATACTCAATAAATACATTTGCACTGTATATGGCACAGCTGTAAAAGAAAGGGTCTGCAATGGAAAAATCATTATTTATAGCATGCTGTGGTTGCATTTCTTGATATTGTGATGGTTTCTTTGTTTGAGTTTGAAACTTTGATGAATGAAGAGGTACCAGGACACTATGATATGAGCCTCACCCCCTCAGCAAATGTTGCATATTGTCTTTTATCCTAAGAAGAGGGAGAGGGCCTTTTACACTAGAGGGTTTTCCATTTGAGCAGATAAAGGTATATAACGTGAACAAGTGGTTAGAAGCTGAAATAGATTAATTTGGACTAGAAATAAGGTGCCCATTTTTAACAACTATGATAATTAGGCCCTGAAAAAATGTTCTAGGAGTTGTTATGAACTCTCCATTAATAGAAATCTTTAGGACAGGAGTGGATTTTTTTTTGCCCTGCTTCAAAGAGAAATTAATTCAGAGAAGTTCTCAGAGTAGATGACCCCCAGGGATGGTCTTTGGCTTTGTAATTTGTGAATCCTCCTTAAGTCATATTCCAACCTTGGTTATACAAAAAAAGGTGATCTTTGTGATTGACATACTCAGGAAAGTGTTTCCGCCACATGGTCCCCATTATGACACTGGGAATCACAAAAATTGTCTGTCTTGCATTCTAGCTATAAAATTGATGTAGTATATTTTTCCTTATATGGGTGTAGAGAATTGAGATGCTTCTGTGCAGAGAAGCTTGGGATCTATAGGGCACTTTCCCTCTGAGTCACACTGGGTGTTTTTCCTTAAATATTTGCAAGTAGGATTTGGAGACACTTGTCTTCAGTGTTGAATAGAAATGTATCATCTGCCAGAATGTGGTAGGGTGGAGGTAGATTGGGTAACTTCATCTTTTGACTGTCCACATTTCTGTCGTGTGTCTGGAGCACTGTGAGAGGATGAACCTGGATGACACAACTGGTCTTTGATCCTTACTTTATCTAAAAAAGCCCCTGCTCAGCAGTGTCAGGTTGAGTGCAAACAGAAATGCAAGAGGAAAAAAGAATCCCTCTGTTTCTGAGTATATTTTTCTAGGTGATTCAAGATCCTTAACTGCCAGTTCCTCATCAGTCCATTGTATCTGGGGGTATAATGGAAACCAAGGATTGGAGTGGTGCTGATGCTGAAGATGGGAGGGCAATAAATAGGCCTGAAAGCTATAGACAGTTTTCCAGACAAGTGCTTGAGATCTTCTTCACCCCTTCCCTGTCTCTGGGAAGATGGCACAGGCACTGCAAGTCACCATGGCCCCTTAAAATGCGTGCACATAGAATTCATGGTCATTGGGTGCTTTGACATGGGCACTGAAAAACTTCCACCTGAACATGCTAGGGCAGAGCTGGATTACATTTCTGCCCCATCACCAACATGTGGTTCTCTCTCACTTTCCTTCCTGCCTGCTGCATGTGTAAAGGAAGTTCTTAGTGCCTTTTGGCCTTGGGGTTGCCCTTCCCAGTGCATACAGCACAGCGTGCTCAGCCTGCCACCATGCACCGTCAGCTTTTCAGGACCTAATTGGATAAACTCTACTCTGGAGCCCATTGAACTTGCCTGTAACAGCACTTAATTAAAGTGCACAAAGTTTGAAGAGATAGCAAGTTTGAGGCTTAACACAATAACGAAATGGCACTATTCCACCATCTGCTTCCTTCAAGACGTTAATTACTTCCACATATTTGTTTGTTTTAATTAGGAAAGAACCTTGATTAAAATGGAATGAGAAGGGATAAGAGTGAAGGAAAGAAAGGCTGGGAGGAAGATGGGAGTGCAGGAGAGTGAGAAAGGAATGAAAGATGAAGGTTTGACCATGCTGCTGAGTGCTGATCAGCAGCTGCGAAACAGCCACCTGGGAATAAATGTTTTGGCACTTGTGGACACAGCTTGGACAAGCAACATGGCATTGTGTCACTGAGAAACTCAGTCATAAAAGATAAAAGGAATAAGTGAAAAAAGCAAAAGAATTTTCCATGGAGCAATCTGTGTTATAACTACTTCTTACCCACTTCTGCAGAATTCCCTGACTGTTCTCTGTGACTGCAATGCTTTGTTTTTTCAGTCTTAAGTACTAACCCACATGGAAGGAAAGGTGAACATACTTCTTCCATGGTTGCTTCTTTCCTCTTCCTTGAAGCACCACCCGTCTGCATTAAGCTCATCTTGGAAAGACTTCAGTTTCTTATGAGAAGCTCCAGAGAAAAGCACTTTCTAATGATTGATAACCATGTCTGCTTGAAGACGTCAGAATTTTCTGAATAGATGACTGATAAAAGAAAACAAATAATTAAAAAACTCATTCCCCTAAATTCTTAAAGAGGGACATGGGCTGAAACTTCAGGGATAGGAGGTTAGAAACTTTTAATTTGATTCATGTAACTCACAATTGTCTATTCTTATTCTATTTCTTTCTCTCCATGTCTGTTTTTTCTCCTTCCTTTTCCCCCCTTTTACCCTCTTGAGAGTGAAGTCTGATTTCCCAAGCAAGTATCAATGTAATTAAAGTCAAACACAGCTCTTAAAAATGGAATCAACTAATTTATGTCCTGAGTCATTGGTATTTTGGACAGATTTTGATAATGGAAAAGCACAGACCCAGGAGCATGAAGTGGGGATATTGTAGTCACTGAAATAATAAAATGTTTAATTGTGTGATCAGTAAAAAATGCTTGCTTTACAGGAGACTATAGGCCTTGTGTTATTCTGTTCTTGACATTCCTTCCCCATCCTGCTCTTTGACAGACGCTGCAGCTTTGACATATCCAAATCTACTTTTTTTATATTGCACTTTGGATTTTTTCTAAAAATCTCTTTCATGTAGTTCCATTCCCCTTCGGCAAGTTTAAGAAAACTTGTGGTCAAAGAAAAATCTTTTATTCACTTAATCTCTTACCCAAAAATAGAAAAAAAACCCCTCACATGATTACTTTGAATAGCTTGGTGAATGTTTTCTTTGATAACTGTGGAAAATGTGTATTCAAACAGTTATTATACAGTAAGTATGGATAAATATTTTGTGGCTGGGAGGTTCAGTACAAGGGTAGGAGCATGGCTTTTCACCTGTGGATCTCTGGTCCAAAATCAAGTGCTTTAATTTTGTCCTTATAATACAGTGTAATTGTTCCCTTGGGGCAGGATAGGAGACTCTCTGGATCAAGTCTAATCATATTGCTTAGTGTTATATACTTGAACACTTCAAAGATGTAAGCTATAAAAGAACCAGAGGAGAATCTAGTTTAGTTGGAACTTCAGAGTAAACTGAGTGGTACACTGAGGTACCTCGGTGTTTATTTTTTTTTTTTATCATCTCCTATTCCTAAATTAATCTGCTTTCCTTTTTGCATTATAAACCCCATCAGTATTGCAACTCAATATGATACAGCTTCTGGCTTCATGCAGTTCTGGTGACCCCACCCAGAAGCATGGAAAACATTCCCCAGACTCCAGGTGGTATTGTTGTGAAGAGACATGGAAGGGTTGGGGCTCCTCAGCTTATGAGAAGAGGGCTAGGGCAGGGAGTGCTGTAAAAGCCACAGTGGTCTGGAGAAGGGGGATGTAGCCTCCAGTTCTTGGGTTAGAGCCAAGACTGAGTGGAGAGGAGATGGATGGCTTGGCTAAAACTGTGGATGTATGTTTACGTGTTGAGAAGCAGGATGTAAAATGACTGAGCAGGAGGCAGGCTTCCAGTCTGGCAGTGGGCATCAGGAGAGAGCACTGAAGCAAGATTCTGGTGAGGAGGAAAGGAGGAAGCACACACTAGTACTTGTTCATGCAAAGTTATTGCAAGACAGGCTGATTTCAGTGTCCAGGGTCTTGTGTTTTGACTGTGAAAGTACTGAATGAGGATGTGCACTGGATGGGGTGGCTAGAGGCATCGGTGTCTAGCTGGTCATAGGAAAAGCCTTCAACAGCAGAATTTTCTCAGCCCAGTGTTGCAGAATCTTTTGGGGATGGATGTCTAAAGAGGAAGATGTCCCTGTGGGTTTTGGGATGGTTAGCTATTATGGGTGTGAAGATTAAGGGAAGTTTGTTCTTGAAGTCTGTGAAATTAATTGAATCATTGGGGTGTTCTTTGTTTTTTTTTCCCCCAGCAATGCTGCTTAAATCTTTTTTTTCCTGACTTTATTGCCATTACCTACCTAAATAGCAAATATTCTACTGAACACTACTATTGCCTTCCTCCTCTGCTCAATCATGCATTCCTCTATGGTATTGTTACCTCAGACTTTATTTTCATCATCATGAAACAGCCTGCAGTCCTGTGGCTTAAAATCAACTAGTTGTGTAGTGAATGGCAGGTGTAGTTTGGTACAGTTGCAATCTTAATCTCTCCCACTAGTCAGAAAAAGCTATTGGGAATAGATATTTTGGGAGATATATTTTGAATGCCTCTAATTCTGTTGCCCTGGATGAGCAGTGTTTGCTGTAGTGAAGCTGTAAAGGATTCTCTTGGGAGACATCTGACAGAAAGCCAAGAGTGAGCTGTAGTCCAAGACAACAGACTGGCTCAGTGCTGCAGAGTAACTGTACACCTTTATCGACATGTATTTTTTAACAGGTGACTACTTCTAGCCTGTATTTGTGAGGTAATCGGAAGACCACAGTGGGCTCATGGGTTTTTCATATCCTCTTCCCTTTTCATTTAATTCTGTAGGAAATTCTACATTAGGGATTCTGTAAAAGCAGCTTACAGTGATGTATGTCTTCCCTTTCCTGTGAACTATGGAGACACTTTTACTTTTTGCTGTAGTGTACATTGCACATGTTTGAAAACCAGCTGCTTTGAAAGCAGCTTTTCATTTTTTAAATGATATTCATAATTAAGTTAATATAAAACCTCATATTTTTTCACAACACAGACTTTGTAGATTTCTCCCTTTATTTAGATCTTTATTAAATGCATAGAGGGACTTTCTCCTGTTAGATGAATGTCTTTTTAACTTGCTTAATTTTTGACTTTTAAAAGCCCCAGAAAAGTGGAGGAAGCAAGTTGAAATAGTTGTATTTAGCTGATCCTTGGTGCTGAGCAGTGCTGCATAAAAGCAGCCTGCCTGGATTTATGTTTTTCTTTTCCTCTGAGTCTTTCAGGTAGTTTAGATGACCGCTGGTAAAAATGGAGTTAAATGTACCCATATTTTCCCCAGATGGTTGACTGCCTATTTTTGGAACCCCAGAGATAAGTTCCCCCTTAGGGAATTTTGGGGGGAAAAGAGGGGTTGCAGTTCTCCTGACGGAGCAGTACATAAACTGTGGTCCATGACTCCCATTTAAAACACAGAGCAGCCATTGTACAGATTGATTTGATTTGTATTTAAATGGGGAAGGTGAGTGCCCCAGTTTCCTGTGCTGTATCACAGGAGGGAGGTATCATATGGCTGGGCATGGCAGCCCCCAGGGAGGTGCAGACCATGTTAGCTCTCCATGACTGAGCTCTTGTGCTCTGCAAAAGCTGTCTGGTGCAGGTGGAGTGAGAGGGCAGCTGGAGGTAGGTCAGGAGTTGAGGCAGATGAAGGCTTCCCCACTCCCCCAGCATTGCCCAGTCTTTCTCCCTGCCTGCTGAGTAAACCTGTGTCTCTTTGGGACTGAGCCATCAGGAGTGCTGGAAGAAAATAGGCTGTGTTTTATAGATACGTCTTCCCTTGCTTAATTTGAGAGCAGACTGTTAATGTCATAAAAGAAGATAGATTGCTCTTCTGTTAGCTTGCCTTTTGAGTGGTTTGAGCACTTCACGATGACTAATTAAACTTTACAATGTGGCTGCTGTAGTCCTAGCTATATCCCCTGAAAGAGCACTTTGCCTAAGGCCAAACAGGTCACGAACCTCCTTATTTTGACTCTTGCATGTACTCTGACTGCTAGAACATGAAGTTCATTGCATGAATCTTACTACTGCGCAGCAAAATATTGGCAGCCAAAAACTAGGTGCTATAGATAAAATGAGTTAAATTAATGTGTGATGAAGTTACATGGGGGAGAGGTTTGGCCTAGAATCTGGCAACTGGCAGGTTGCAGGAACCATCTGTTGCCCGTGGTATCAAGTAATCATTTTCATTAGTTACTTCTAAATCTCAGTTACTCAATGTAATTTGGAAGCAGAAGTTCTGCCAGGTTATTACGAGCACTTCAGGTATCTTCCATATAAGTGTTGATTAGAAAAGCTTCTCCCTGTTTCTCCCAGACTTATTTTTGTACTCTTGACAGGTGTGGGGTGGGAGACTGGAGTGCTCAGTCTACCCAGGAATGAGAACTCTCACTAGTGTATTTTTTTCCCACCCACGTGTTTTAGCTACATCCTAGGCAGAGAGTCTCCTTAGGTGTAAGGAGGAGTTGTACTGTTTTTTCTTTCCTTGCTTGCCTTACCAGTGGACAGCAGAGAAATAATTGTGAGGGGGTTTGTGTTATTTAATTTAGAAACTGCAGCTATTCCTGCTGCATTTCTCTCATTGGCTTACAGTTTGCCACTAGCTAGCAAAAGTTATATGTGGAACAAGGAGGTGAAAATGGGTGCCAAAAAGGAGCGAGACCCATCCCTACCTCATCACTGATCTCCAGAGCTATGCAGAACTTCCCAGACACATGCTGAGCTCAGTGTAGGGCTTGGTATGAAAGGGAAAAAGTGGGTGCTGTTAGCAAGAACGGCTCATAATGTTTTTGTCAAAATAATGGCTTTTCAGACTGTGAAAACAATGTTAGCAGAAAGGATGTATTATTCAGAATGTTCAGATTTTTTTTTTTGTTGAGAGGGAGGGTAATACATTTAAAATTGATTTGAAATGAAAAGTTATGCAGTTGCTAGGAATGAAGCTATTTATATAGCAGTCTCAGTTTTCCCACTTCTATACTCCTTCCCTATTCTATACTCCTTTCCCAGAAGAAATAAAAATAAACTGCAAATAATGACTGGAAGTTACTATGTCCAAAGCCAGGTAAATTAGAATGTTTCATTTTTTTAATTAAAAATAGAAAATTCAATTAAAGCACCTCAATATAATAAATGTTCTTTTCATTTTCACTAGTGGCTTTCATAACAAACAATTATCCTTTGTCAGCTGTATTGCTAACCATACAGAGATTCATATTTAGTGTGGCAAAGCAGAAAATACGTCCCATGCAGATATGGAGTATGGTATAGAGGTATTCCCAGAGCCACTATTTCATCTGTAACCTCAGAGATTCTGGCCTGGGGAGTTGCAGGAATTCAAGTATTTTCCTTGCTCTCTCTTATTTTCTTTGTCTTTTTTTTTTCTTTCCTATTTTTAAAGTATGTGAGTTTGAATCCTGGCTTGAGCAGGTTGAGTTGGGATTTTGAATTCGCAGCCCAGTCACTCAGAATGTCAATTGTCTTCCAGGGCACTGCACTGTGAGTCCCAAGGCTGGGACTTTAAAATACCATCTGACTTTTAAAGGAACATTTGCAGCTGAATATATATATTTTAAGTCTTTCTAAATCTACCAAGTGTGATTGGTTTATCAGTATGTAGACGCTAATGATTAAATAAAGAGATGTGTCTTCTCCAGTGGCGTTAAAATGCTCCATTAGAAAACTTGAAATAATTTGTAAAGGCATTAATTTCCATAGTGCTGCTAGTTAGCTTGTTCTTTCCCTGAGCTCACTTGCGGTATTAAGCTGGCTGATAGACTTTGCTTCCTGGGTCTGTTGCCCTGGCACACTCCTGTGTTGGGGGCTTTAATACAGAGAGAGAATAGAAGAGTGCTGTGCAGTGCCCCAGTCTGTTTCTCAGGTGTCGAAGGGTTATTCTCTGTTATACTATCTCCTACTGGTTTTGTCCAAGTTCATTTTAAAATGAAATGCAGCTGTGCTCTTCGACCTTTCTGCAGTCATGCCCAAGTACTTTTGAGAGCTCAGGACTGTCCAGCCTCTGGACTTCTTGTTTTAGCTACTGTCTGCCTCTGTTGCTCTGTGTGCACAATGATTCCTCTTGTGCTTTGCTACGTGCATGCATCCCCTGCCTTTTTGGCTTCTTGTGTGTTGCTTACTCCAGGAAGTATAATTTCCTCATCATTAGGTGGCTCCACTGAAATAAGAAGATGAATCCTTTATACTTGAATTTTGTAAAAACCCTTTGTTTACACATCTTAATGTTTGGTTCTTCATTTCAGAGCAGGAAGTTTCTGAGGAAAAGACAGCTAAAGAGAAAATTTGTAGGGTGAAACAGTGTGAAGCACAAAAATATAATCCAGGAAGGTGTAAATGAATTAAAAACCAAAAATGACAACCCTGTTCTGTGAGTATCTTGTCCCACTGTCTAGGCTCATAGGACTCTTAAGCCTAAAATTGTCTGTTCAACAGCCTTCCTTTCAAAACACCTTGTGCCAAAAGCATTGTATTTCTGCTTTGAGGGTCCCTGGGGCTCTGGAGCTTAGGTAGCCTTTACAGTGTTGTTTTAGTCCTTAGCTGTGAGGCCACTTCAGTGGCAGAGTGACAGGTTTGTTATCCCAGCCTTGCCTGCAGGAAGTCTGGGTTAGGTGGAGGATTGCTTGGTGCACACTGACAGATCACCATGTAGTGCTGCAGGCACAGGTGGGCTGAAATGACTCCATGCAAGTAGAATATGTTTAGTGTAATTCTTACCCATCCCATAATTGCTGGTCAGTTTAGAAACTGACCCCTATTGTGCAAAGCTACAAGTAATTTCCTTGATGATCTGGAAAGTTTTCAATATCCTCAGCCATTTAAAGTGCTATCCTTTTCCAGCCAAGACAGTGATACTTAAAGATTTTTGCAACTAGTCTGTCTTGGCAAAGATTTCCACTTCCATTTCCTCAGCATGCTAGACCTGAGAAACCTATCTATGCATAGCTTCTCATCATGTTCCCCCAATTACCCTTAGGTAGAAGTAGGGAGAGGAATGGGGTGGAATGAATTTTGGCAGGAATTTATGTACCAGAGGATGAAAACAAGAGGTAGCTGGAAGAATGCATTGATTTCCCATGGCAGGGGATTCCCAGTCTGCTGTTGTGTGTATACCCACGAAAAGCAACATGTTTCTGGAGCTAGTGCTAAGAGAGGAATGTGGTTCAGAAAGCAGACACCTGATCTCACAGTGCCTTCTAGAGCACTTATCAGGGCACCAGTGTCAGCTCCCTGTATTGGTCAGCATCACTCACTGTGAGAGCTGGGTGAAATGGATTACCCACACCTCAGTCCTAGTGTTTAACTGGGTTCCCATAAACAACCCCAGCTGTTTAAAGAGCTTAGGAACTGAGAGCATTGCCTACACTCTGGACAGCTTCTTGCAACTGTTTGCTACATTTAGGTGCTTGTGTTTGCTTTGTGGGAAGCTGAGTATAAGTTTTTACATGAGATTCCAAAGCTGCATGAGATTCCAAAGTTGCAATAAAACAGAGAGTGTTGCTAACATGTTACATAACGGGAAAATCCATTGTAGATTTCAAGGTGTCTCTGGGCCCTTTATTTCCTTTTTAAGTGGATGGTGCTTATCTTCCTATGAGCCAGCAGACTACAGGGAATGATCTAAATTAATTACTGGCTGTACTAATGACAGGGAAGTTTGGCCAGGTGCAGTGTTCCCCTCTATACATGTTATGTTTTTAGTACAATAACAAATTTGATTGCTTCTGCCTCCTGTCTTCATAGTATACTACCACAACATTTAAGATTTCTCTGACTTACTGGAAATCAGGTCCAGGAGTATGAAATATGTTAAAGAAAGTCAGAAGTGAAAGAAAAAGTGAGTTAAAAATTTGTTCTTATTACAGTCATTCTGATAGTCCTTTTAAGCTTTTCTTCGTCTTTTTAAATTTTTTTTTAAGGAAGTGTTATGCAACAGCTGGAATATAAAGGCATTTTAGTGCTAGCTCAGGTACATAAAATCACAATTATTAATGTGTACATGTGTAGTATCTCATAGTTTGGTTCTTGACTGTGTTGTGCTAGATTCTGTCAGACAGAAAAGAAAATGTTCTTGCTCCTGAAGAACTTAAAATGCATATGAAAAGAAGAAGCAGATGGGTAGACAGACAGCTAGGAAGAGCAAGGTGGTATTACTTAGTGTGCCAGCCATTAGTTTTATTTTGTTGTTGATTTTGTGCTTTGTACCTTTTTCTAAAATTAGGCAGCTGACAAAGCAGTGCACCAGTGACTTTTTTCCTCTTGCTTCAAAGTCAGGAGTCCCTGCCACACTCCAGTTGTGTGTCTCCTCTGAGAGTGTCTAATGCTAGCCTGTGTCTGTAGTTTCAAATACATTGTGGGGAGAAAAGAAAGCCCATTCTGCGCTGTTAGTCTTAGGAAAATCTTTTTGGAAGCAGCTTTTTTTCCAGGCATTAGTGACATGCTCAAACTTCAGGTTTTGGTAACGATTAGCACGTTTTCAAAAGACTTGATTTTTATTAAAAGAAAATGGAACTACTATATACTTCTGGAAGAAGTTTTGCCTTTATCAATAATGCCAGCACTGTGAACTCACCAAATTCCCTGCTAACATTCCCTGCTGAGATGTGTGTAGCTACTGACTGCCTTTGGTGTGTTAGGATCTGGTAGCAGAATAAACAATGCTACAGATCTGTCCAAGCTTTTTGATGGCAAAAAGGAGAGGATGCGGGGGATGGAGACAGACCATCTCCAGAAGGAGTAAAATAAGTGATAATGATTCAGAGCTCTCCAAATGTTGAGCTTCAAAGTCTTTAGAAAAGCAGGTATTCTTTGTTCTCTTTTAATGCTGGTGGAATTGAGGCAAGGCCAGTGTTCCCAGTGCAGCTGCCATGGGAATTACAATAAAGGCTGTTGAGTTTTGCAGAAATCGCTCTCCTGGTTAGTACCAGCTCAGAGATGGGGGAGTCTGGTTTCTCCTGCGTGGCAGTACAGAGCAATAACTGCTCAGCTGCTGCCAACGCTTCCTTTTAGCTACTCCTTGTTAGCCGAGAGTTTGTGGTAATGGGAGTAATTAACACACTGGGAGTCATTTCTGTGTCCTGGAAGGGAACAGAAAGCCATCAGAGCAGCCCCAGACATGATTGCTCTGCAGGGTTATTTTCCCTCTCTCTCTCTTTCTTTTCCATTGTGCTTGCGTTTTGATTTTTCTTCTTTGTGTTAAGAAAGCTGGAGAGCTGAAATGGTCCTTAAATTGCATTCATGCTGAGCCGTGGCTAGGTAGGCTAGTTAAAGGTCACTCTCATGGACTAGATGGCCTCCTCTGTGGGGTGGTGAGAGTGTTTAAGAAGGGAGTCACGATGTCCCTTGTGGCTTTTTTAACCCTTCTTTTTCCAGTGTAGATTTGAAGAGCTCTGGTTCTGAGTTAAAAAAAAATATGCCCAGGAGGTAAAAATGTGAAGGATGATTATGATAAAATGGTAACCCTTCCAGCAGTTAGATGACTTTCTAGCCTGATAGGTCTGAAGTGAGGCTGTCCTGCCATGGTCTTATGCTGTTTATTAAACTAAGCACTTTACTAGTTTGCTGATATCCCTTCTGAAGCTGCTGGTGGCATTTCAACTGAGTGTCTTGCTAGTGCAGGTGAGTTCAGCTCTCCCATGCATAGGTGCCTAGTTTGGGTATTACACAGTGTTTCTGGAGGTGAGCTCCAAGGTTAGCCTTGTCATAAGCAGTCATTCTTGCCTTCCCCAGGGAAGAACACGGAGTGGGGAGAACAAGGGCAGTGGGCTTAAACTGACTGCAAATCACATGCCCAGGTACCAGGAAGCCAACCAAACACCTACCTACAGGTTACAATTGATGGTGAAGGCATGTGTATACACTAATCCACTACAGGGAAGCAAAGACAAACTAATTCTAGCTTTATAGTCTTGGGGTTGTTTTTTACTATAAGAGGGTACTCTTGAATTGCAACCCTCCATACCCCCTTTTCATACCCTGCCTTACTTGCTTGATACAGTTTCTTTTGCAACTGTCTCCTAGGGAGCTCAGTGCTGAATTTAGATAAGAATAAGTAACTCCATATCTGTTTTCAATAATGGAAAATTAAGCCTGCAAGATATATCAGTACTGTGAAGAACCAAAGAACTTTGAAGAATATGTCTTCTACTTGGGCTTGGAGTAGGCCAAAGGCACATGTGGTTTCACAGTGACGTGAGAGGCTGGATGAATACTGTATCCCTGGAAACCATGCAGAAGAGGTCAACAGGTACTCCATGTCACTCTCAATTCCTAATTTTAGGATGCTGATCTTCATATGCACGTATCCCTACATCCAAGATAAAGCCTGAAATACCACTGCTTTTCTTCTTGCAGCCAGTCAGCCAGTCATGTAAAATGCTGCATCCCATGAAGTTATGCCAACTTCAGCAGAACTTAGGTGTGTTCAGCTCTTTGCAAGTCAAAGCCCCCATTTTCAATTGCACTTCCAGCCTCTTCACTAAGCAGAGCACACCTTGCCTTACTGGTGCCCCCTCTGAGCTGTGTGGTGCCACTGAAATCTCCCTTGGTAAGAGAGTCATAGAACTGTATAAGATAGAAGCTCTCTGCCTCTACCTTCATCCTAGTTCTTTCAGCTCAGCTTCTCTGGCACCACCCCAGAGTCCTCTCCATCCCAGCAAGGGTATGAGGAAGTGTCCAGATTCATTACTGAGATGCAAATGCTGCTAGAGGAATTAAAAACTAAACTAGCCCCTGTGGTTTTCTCTAGTCTCATGAATTTCAAACCCTCCATGTCCCCTCTCAGTTCTCTGTAAACATCTCTCCATGCATCCTTGTTGAGGATGTTGTGTGATGGGAGGATTTCTGTGTTCCTTTTTATCTGTAGTAACTGTAGCAACTCACAATTTTCACATCTGCACTTTTTATTGGAAGGGTTGTTCGGTTTTTTTTTTTTTTTTTGGTTATTCTTTGACCCTTTGTCTTAAGCCACAATTCAGCTGGGGATAGACCAGGCAGAAAGATTTCAAAGCATTAGCCAAAAGAAGCCTGTTGTTCAGAACTGGATGAATGAATAAATAGTATTAATTCCCCATTTCTTTCTGCTTGCAAGCTTGACTTTTAATATCAGTTACTGAGGGTAAATTTTACTGTATCATTTTGAGCAGCATATGTGGTAGAACTGCAGTGATCTGATTGCTGTGCTTTGGGCCAATTGCGGGAAGACACATGGGTACAGAGCCAAATTAGGATCCTGTTTACCCCTTCTGAAAACTGCTGCTTCATTAGGGCCTGGGGAATAAAGAAAACAATTGGATTTTCCTTGTTTTACAGTGAAGGACAGGGCAAAAGTTAGTTCACGTGGATCTTAGGTGACCAATGTATATTTTTCCTTCTGCACAAAGTGTGCCCAGTGAATGGTTCTGGTTGTGGAAGAGGATGTCAGACTGGGTGGACTGTAAACCTTTCCTGTCAGTGTGTCCGTGGGATTTTGTCCAGCATCCTGAAGTGGAATAACAGGACTTACACAGTCTTGCTCTGGGGTGCTGTGGAAGGGGTTTGCAAGGGAAGCCAGCCTGTCTTTGAATTCATCTAAGTCTGTTCTTCTGTCTGCTGAAAATTACACTTTGAGATACAAGTAAGTCCATCCCCAAGCAATTCATAGCCAGAGAGGGAGGCAGTGGAGAAAGGAGGACAGGGAGTGACAAACCCATCTTCTGCAACCTTTCTGTGCAGTTGGGTAAATAAGCTGCAGAGCAGCAGCTTCCCACCCTCTTTCCTAAGCAGGTGTGTTTCGAGACATTTGCAAAGATATTAACCCTGCATACAGAGTGTGCCAGTCAGTAATTATGGAAATTAGTTGGCAATTAGATAATGTCACTCACTCTCCACATACAGCTGATAAGTGGTTGAGAGCCACTTCAAAGCAAGGGCGAGACCTCCTCCCTGGGCTGCTGAGCAGATGGCTCTGACCTGGCATTAATAGGCTGCTGTCAAGTTTGGGAAAGTGTGCGGTGGTCAGGCAGCCCTCGCCCTTGGCACTGCCACGGGGCTGCCTCCCTTCCCCAGCTGGGGAGCTTGTGCAGCTCTGTCAGCCCTGTGAGTGGGACGTTTCAACAGTGCAGGTGGGTGTGTTTCCTGCAGTGGGTTTGGTGTGTGCAAGATGCTGAGCCGTCTGTTCAGTGTGCAGGTTCCTCGCTGCTGCAGCTCTCAGGTGAGCCAGGGAGGTGGTGCAAGCTGTTGGAAGTGCAGTGGAGATAACTTGCTTGCTGCTGTCCATCATGAAGTCCCTTTTTTTGCAAGATGTTGTCATGCCATGACAATGAGATTTCTCAGAGATAAAATATGAAAGACAATACTCTGTAGTTTTTGTCCCAAACTGTAATGTATTGCTATGGTAGCAGTGTGCTGCATGAGGCTGCTAGGGTAGTATTTATGCTAAAAATAAAATTGTAAGAGCAGAAAATTATTCATTCTCAGTGTGTCTTGGAGGATCATGGTGGGAATGGGTGAGGCACAGAAGTGGTGTGTCAGGATTTGCTCTCTCAAGGTTGGGATTTGGATCCTGCTTCCTGCTTATAAAGGGCACTGGGTCTTCTGAGCTTTTCTTGAAGACCCTGCTACTGTGGTAAGATTTGCTCTCACAGACTTATCTGTGTGAGACACGAAACTGGAGTAATGGGAAGCACCGTGAGTCAGTACTGACGTGCACTGACGGAGCTCTGGGGGAGTCACAGATGGCCCTAGCCTGCTAGTGGCTGGGTGTGGGCAGCATTCCCAAAATCTGAGCTGCAGTGTCTAAAAGGCAGTGAAGCACCCAGCAATGACACCTATATTTCATGGGTTTTGCATTGTCTTCCTCTTCTGAAACAGAGCTGGCACTGTCTTCTTTCAAAGCAGCTAGAAAGGGATTACCTTGGCTTCTCTCAATCAAAACAGAAAGAGGAATTGCCTTGGCTTCCCTCAGCCAACAATGCTATTCGTGTTTAACCATTTCTGTCTGGTTTCCCTTCTTGACCATGCCTTTTGTCCTGCTGTAATGAACTTGTATCATTAGAGACATTTGCACCACAGAGGTAGCCTACTCCCATTATTGTACCTTTGAAATATCCCAAGGATTGACGTGAACCACAGGAGCTGGTGTTTGTCTGTGTAAAATGGGTTTTCAGCACCCTGGGACTGGGAGAGACTGGCAGGCTTTTCAGACAGGAGTTTGAACAGTTTGTGGGCATATGCATCTCATCTGAGGTTATCTACAGTGGTCACACCTGCTGCTGTGATTTACAGCATCTTTCACTGCTCATCAAAGAGTTAGTCTTCCAAAACAGGGAAAGAAGAGTATAAGACTGAGGGCTGGCTTTGATGCAGATGGTGCAATCTACTCTGCCCAGAAGAATTAAAAGCTGGGGTGAGACCCCTATTGCATTGGGGTTCCTGTGGATGGTTGCTGCCGTACTGGGCTTGTCTCCCTTCTCAGCTCAGGCTGAGCACAGAGCTGTCTGATGGACTACTGAATTTTGCCATGGTGGTTGTAAATGGTTCAGGAAGCTGTGAGCTGCTGGAAGCACATCACTGGCTAATTTATACACATTATGATATGCCTATTCCCATCTCATCAGTAATTCCAGGCTTGGGTCATCACTTTCTCTCTTACCTTTCTCTCACTCTGTTCTTCTCCATAAATCATGGGCTATTTTAGTGGATCCACTAGGGAGCATAGAGAAGAAAGGTAAATAGACAAGAACTACATAATATTTTCCCAATTAATTTTTCAGGATCCCCCAAACAACCATGAACTTAGACAACATTGTGATTATTGGGAAAACAAATTATTTGGGCAATTGGATTCTGTGTTTAACTTTTTTGTTCATTTTACACCTCTCCTAACACCTCCTTTTCCCACCTTCCGTTTTCCTCAGCCAAGCTGTTAACAATTAAAAGGAATTATCTTCCCTCTGGTTTTGACTTGATTTTATTTGTGCTTATAGCAGTTTAGCTAACAGACTCCACTCAGGCAGCTGCAGGGAACAGGCCTGGTTTCCACTGGGCACTGAAAGCTCACATTTTCTCTCCAACTTGTGGGTTTTCATTTAATTGATCCCTTTTGTTTTCTAAGTGACTTGTTTTTTGTGCTGGCTAAATTTGTCAGACTGACAGCTCTGGAGACTTACGGCTTCTGCAGGTCCCTGAGGCAGGTGAGGATGTGACTGTGTGAACTCTCCCCTCCATTTTTTAGTGATTCTCCTCCAGCTCAACCTTTGTCCTTACCAAAGAGAAACTTTCCAGCACTGTGCACTTCTGCAGTGTCTGCATGCCTTCTCCTTCAGAGCAAGATGGGTGATGGGGTTGAAAGGCATCTGCTGTCAACAACCCTCATTGTCCGCAGCACAGAACAGTTTTCCCAAGCGAATATTGCCTCACAATATTTGTGTTCCAGTTTGTGGAGGTTGTGTTCATGCTGACTTCTGTGAGGCTGAAGGCCTGAATTCTCTTCACCTCCTTTCCTGCTTTGTATCTATGTTAATGCCATTCTAGCCATTCCCAGAGCTGTTTTTGTGTCCATCCCAACAATCTTTGTGAACAAACACGTGTGTTAAAAGAAAATTTACTTTCTTCTTGGGTAGAATTTTCAAAGAATGAGTCTAGCTTTGTGCTGCCTTTACTTGTCACTTAAAACATCCTCCTACACCAGGCATACAGTCACCCACATGCAAGTATGCAGAAGTGAGTTAAATTCCAGTGTTAACAGATGTAACTCATTGAAGGCAGTTAAAATTCTTTGCTCTCAGTTAGGGGTGAATTTGGCCTTTTTGCCAAACCACTAGACCAGGGTAAGTGCTTAAGTGCTTAGACAGTTCTTAGCATCTAAGCTACAGGTTTGCTATCATCTAAGCTGCAGGTTGCCATATGTAACTTGTGTAGCACATATTTCCAAGTTGCAGAGGTCTCTGGTAGAGTCTCTGAAGTATGCAAGGCATGTAAAGTAAAAGCAGCTATTGTGTGACAGGCTGACAGTAGGGTTGTCTTCTCTAACGCTTCCTTAGTGTGCTAGGAAGCATAATGTAAGCAATGGAATGGGAAATTTGGATAACGTCTTCTCTTGCCTTTACCAACTTTTGAACTGTAAGAACTCTGGTATTTGCCCTAAGCATCTTCTTGGAGAGATAATTGTTACTGGGAAAGCTCCAGCACCATTCTCAGTAAAGCCAATGAGAATGCGTCGATCACAGGAGTTGAATAATTTGGTGTATTTTTACCTTGCTTATCGTTGTTATGTGTGCAGATGACTTGGGGAGTTCTCTATTTTGGCTTCTTAGTTTTGAGGACATAGATGTCCTTGATGCCTTTGAGACCTGTACAGCCAATTGCAAGCATGAAGAAGTATTAAGAAATGTAAATGATTTATTGGACAAGATGTTAGTAAGCTTCATGGTAAAGATATGGTGAGTAGTAAGAGTAACTTTTCCTTTCTTTTTTTGTCTTGCCCCACAGGTCCTGCAAGCTTCGTGAGTGCCAAGCAGTGAATTCTGGGCTGGGTATCCACCAGTGCATCATGAAGATTGACTTTATTTTTGCCCTCTTGAAGTTCACATGCTTTATGAATTCACTCTCCTGTCTCACTGCCATCTCCGTCAATATTGTCATCACTTCTAGAAAACAAGAATTTTAGGCTTGGGCTTTGGCTCTCCCTTTCCTTCCTCCTGGAACACCAGTGTCACCTTTGTGTTCTACCAAAACAGATCACTGTAGGTTATTTTGCCCTTAAGAGAGTACGCCATCTGGAGAAGTCACTTCACATACCTTGTACTTCTGAGATAAAAGCCTCTGGTTCCTAAAGGATAATTGAGATCTTTCCTTGGGAGGAGACATTTCCTCTTGGTCACGTGCACTTGCTATCTCACTTTCCACTTACTCTCCTGCTCTCTGTCACTCTCTCTGCTCTCCTCTTCCTTTTGGATTTAACATTTGGTGTTGACTGCTGGGGTTCTCCTCCCAGTAGTGTGGCTTCTGTTTTTCTCCTAGGGAAGAGCAGATTCTTGAAACAATGGGCTTCACTCTGCATTCTGTCTACTTCACCTTGAAGGTGAGTTTGCTGCTGGGCTCCTTGCTGGGTCTCTCTTTGGGTCTGGAGTTCATGGGTATCCCCAACCAGTGGGCCCGCTACCTCCGCTGGGATGCCAGCACTAGGAGTGAACTCAGCTTCCAGTTCAAGACCAATGTCTCTGCTGGGCTCCTTCTCTATTTTGATGATGGTGGTGTCTGTGACTTCCTCTGTCTGTCCCTGGTTGATGGGCGCATCCAGCTGCAGTTCAGTGTGGACTGTGCAGAGACAACAGTCACCACAGACAAGCAGGTAAACGACAGCAACTGGCACTTCCTGATGGTCAGCCGCAATCACCTGCGGACGGTGCTGGTGCTGGATGGGGAGGCCAAGCCGGGCGAGGTGCGCCCACAGCGCCAGTATATGAATATCGTCAGTGACCTCTTCGTTGGTGGAGTCCCACTGGACATTCGTCCTGCTGCCTTGACTCTTGATGGTGTTCTGAGTGAGCCTCCGTTTCAAGGGTTTATCCTGGATCTCAAGTATGGTAATTCTGAGCCACAGCTCCTGGGCAGTCAAGGGGTCCGACTGGAAATGGAAGGACTTTGCTCAGAAAACCCCTGTGAAAATGGTGGCACTTGCTTCCTTCTGGATGGTGAGCCACACTGTGACTGCTCAGCCACTGGATACACTGGCAAGCTGTGTTCTGAAGGTAAGAGAGTACTTCCCTACCTCTCATTGATCTTTACGCAATCCAAGAGTTAATTTTTTGTTTAGCAGGACTATGACGGAGTTCTTATTCTCGCTGATGGTTGTCAGAGGAATTCAAGTTCCACCATTCTTTTTCCAAATGGAAGTAATAAAATGGGAATACATAGAGAGTGTGAGCAACTGCAACAAGTACCTTTGTGAAAGGATGCTGCACTTGTAGTATGGACAGATTTTCATCACCTTCATCATTAATTCCATCAGCAACTTATTAATACGGGTAGAGAACATATATTGGTAAATAAACCTAAGAAATACCTTAGGTTAGTGTTGGTAAAAGCAATGGCTGGCTGGGTGAATTCCATTGCCCTGTGTCCCTGAAAACTGAGTGCAGTGTCAGCAAACAGGAGCCATGTATATACTGCTAACATAACTGATTTACAGGACATTGTATACTAATTTGATATTAGCTGTTGCTAGCCTGTGGAAGCTCCATGCTTCCCTTTAGTTGCTTGCATACTAATTACTGAATGGTACCTTGATTGTTTTAGCATCCTTTATTAAATGGCTTAAATTGCTTTTTAAATGGATCTTACTTAGTGTTGCAAAGGGAAGAGGGATTTGCATTTTCTGCATTGTTTGGTACTCTCTTTTTGAACTTGAGTATGAAAGTTTTATGTCATGCAAACCACATGATGAAGTGTATTTCAGATTTTTCCTTTGGTCTTATCAGTGTGATAGTAATTAACACTCTGTGTGCAGGAGACTTAAGTAAGTCAACTGAAAATCCCTGTGTGAATTTGAGAATCTTCATGTTCCCCAACACTCATCACAACATTATTTATGGAAACCTGGACAAGAAGTACCCAATCCCAGGGGGGAAAAAACCCCAACCTGAAATTTTGTCAAAATGGAAATTTTTGCAATAATATATTTTCACAACTAACATTTGTTCACTTCTTTTGGCAGTGAAACTAGATTAACCAGAGTTTAGTCTGTACAATGTGAGAAGTGGTGAAAGTCCTTATTCTCTAGATATCTAAGTAAAAAGCCCCCCAGCTCTACGTTTACAGTTTAGATGGAGAATCAAACATGTTTTTATAGTAAGGGAAGGTTTGAAAGATAAACATAGCATCCATATGTGCATTCATTTTAAGGTGATTTTAATCATAACAGAAAATTTGGCTTTATATCCAAATAATAGAGTAACAGTACCGGAGCATTAGACAGGAGGTATGAGCCTGTGAAGTGATGAACACCAGAATTCTTCCTGGCTATTTGTTCCGACCTGATTAGTCCAAACCATTAATGCGCCAGAACTATTTTCTGTGCTTGAGCCACGAGTTATATGGGGCTGGAGAGACTTCTGGGTGTGACCAGGTGGTTCAGGAGCTGGTCCACTAGCCCTGATCCTCATACACTTATGGAACAAAGCCACCTCAGGTCTAAATGCCAGCTATGGTGATAGAAGAGTGCAAGAGCAACACAGGCATGTGGATCCTGAAATATAAAGACATAGGCTCTTTCTGCTGCTGGGCTCATGGATCCAGACTCCTCGGGGAGCTGCTCAGGCATCAATAGCAGATGGTTTTCAGCGAACCTCTTGTGGAAGTACTGTAAGTGAGCAGGAATCCCATGTACCTGTGGGGCAATTGTGAGAGCTCCAACCAGGGCTTAGGGGTTGGACTTGCTGCATTTTCTGGGTGGGTGGAACAATCTGAAATACATTTTCTAGTGAATCCAGGGATATTTTTGTTGTAGACACCATGGATAAAGCAGTGCTATTGTTACCATTTGAAGCCGTGAGTCACCATTGCTGTTTGTTTCCTATAGTGATTCATCAGTTTCCAGCCCAACCTGCTGTTAAGGGTGAGCAAAGAAGTTTGTCACGATGTGCCTTCTTAAGCAAACATTTTTAACTCACTGTTAGCTGGGGTCTGTTCACTCTCAGAGAAGATGCTGTGCAGAGAACTTTTCCAATGGATCAAATGTAGATATTTACGCAGCCATTACCTTGTTTGGTTCTTCTTGTTTTCTCATGTATTACTAAATGGTGTTTATTTGGTTTATGTTAGAATTTTATAATCAGCCTTGTTTTCTGCCTCCTTTATACTGTAGCAGTGGTGATTTCAGTGTGTTAAATGTTGTCATTGAAAAATGTTACAGTGTCTGCAGACAAATGGGAAAACCAAAAGAAAAGGCTGTTTAGTAAGTGGAAACAAGCAGACAAAGAAAAGTGGCAAGAAAAAAAGCAGGAACCAAATTAAGCATAGCTACCTTTTTATCAGTCTTTTAAAAGTGTAGCAAACTCCAAAGATGTTGTCTTTCAATTCTGCGAGTGTGGCAGAACCTCCACTGATAAACAGTAGGATGTGGCAGGAATGGCAGCAGTGGTTGCAGGCTCTTCCTGTCTGTGGTTTGATTGGCCATTAAACAACTTGTATTTTCTTTGTTTGCTTTTTTTCCCCCGAGAGACTGAGATGTTTGTTGTCAAAACTGTTCCCTTTTGGTTTGTTTCCTTATCCTGCCTTTGGATATATGCAGAAGTAACATGGTTATTTTATTCCCAGTCTCACTTTTGAAAAAGACTGCTCTTTCGACTGGGTATCAACAACTCCCTTTTGGGGGGGAACCCTAACTCCATTACAGTATTTACTAGTCTGTTGTCTATGTGCATATTTTAATTTAATTACTGGAGTTGGCTCTTTTACTGGGAACTGATGGGATCCGATCAATAACAAGTTCTGTTTGAACAGCTAAATGTAATATGTACCTTTTTAATAATGAGTTCTCTTGACAGTGTCCTGGCCATTACTTGGCTGTTGACTGATACCTGTGTCTGCAGATGGTAAAACCATAGCAAACTCGTTTATTTTGTGGCCAGAGACAGAAGAAGTAAACAGAGTGGAATCTGCTGATTCAGTACTGTGATGGAATGAAGCTCCATTTACAGTATTAGAGGCTACTGTAACTCCAAGTGCAGTTCCAGTTATGGTGAATGTCAACAGAGAACAACTATTCCATACTGAGATAAAACTGTGAATCCTGTCCAGAATGTGCCCCAGAGTGTGCATAAAAATTTCTGGCACTTCATGTGCACCCAGAGTTACCAGGATTGCATACATCATGGCAGTCACTTGCCCAGATGGTAGCTGAGCAGGTATGATTTCTGAGTTTATACAGTGGGAGTGCAAATGCATGCACTTTGGAAGGTTTGGCTGTTTTGAATAAAATGTGAGACTATTTTTATTGCAGTTGGGGTAAACTGGTTCACTGAATCTGACAGCTCTGTAGGGTACAAAGGATGGCTGATTTGAGTAGCAATTAATTTGTGTGTTTCTGGGCAATGGTGGCATTAGACATGAAAGCTGAACTCAGAGACATCTTCCCCTCTAATAAACCTCATCAGTCTCTGTGGGATCAGGCTGCTGCCAAGAGAATGAGGTTCCTGTAGAATCTGATCATCACAGATACATTCATATTTCTGGGGAAAAAAACCCAAGAAAACCTTCCCCATGCAAATTTTGCAAGCTGAGCTGCTGTAGAAGCCAGATGAGGTTGTTCATATCTGCTTATTCAGGATCACGCTGTCAGTCTGCAAGAAGTTTTCTTTCTCTGACACTGCTGTGTAGAGAGTGAGCTCACAAATGTGGACAGTGTGAACACAACACTGTTTGTGCAAGTGTATTTTTGACCTAAACCCTCACCCTTCTTCCAAGACTTCTTCTGGACTTTCTGAGGAAAGGTGAACGTAAGATGTGCTTAGAAATGACTTTAACTCTGCTTGTAGTTGCAGAGCCAAGGCGTTGATCACCAACTTCACAAAGCACCATGCTGAAGCCTTTGTGTTGCCTGCAGGGGCTGTTTCTAAACGAAGCCTGAATACGGGCTTGATTGCACCTCTTCCCTTGATTACAGAGCAAGATTTCCTGGGGATGCTGCCGCTGAATGACAGAGAAGCCCGTTGCTCTGTAATTATCACACTTTTAACTGCACTGGGAACAGATTTTTCTATAGCCCCTCAGCTTCGTTTAAAGTGACAAGTTACTGTGGGATTTATCCTCTTCCTGCCCCTTTGGAGCAGCCAAGCTTTGGCTGTATCTGAAGGCGCTGCCCAGCTTCCCTTGCAGTCACTGTAGCACTTGCCTAGCCAGCCACCCCAGTCTTTGTAACACTAGGGGACAGTTTGGCACTTTCCCATGAGCCTGATGCTTGCACTTAATTTGCATATACATTTACATACATTTTGCAATCAGAAACAAATGAACATGACCATAATATTTGCTTCGACTTGCATATTCCTTGATAGATGAATATAAATTGGTTGTTGAATTCACCAGCAATAAACAGTTGCAGACCCTCCATTTGGTCTTGTGCTCTGCTGTTCTAGAGGACACTGGGCAGTTCTGGCACATGCTTTGGATGGGCCCAGATCTTCACTCACCAGTGCAAAACTCTAGAACTGATTTTCTCCAAGGTCTGTGGAGTAAATATTGCAAGGGGCAAATCTGCTGTTTTTTGTCACTTCTTATGTCACAGCCCTGGCCATTGGGCAGAAAGCTGGTAAGAACTCTGCCCACGACTTAATTTTGCAGCAATTCGATTTTCCCCATCTCCTTCGCTTGTTCATTCTTGCTGCTTTAAGTTCCTTTAGTTGTATTTAAAATTATAATCTTTTTTCCAGTCTGGTTACAATTTTTTTGATACATTGCCAGATGAACACCGGAGAAAGATGATGTATTCAGGTATTAATGCTTGTAAAGTGCTTTTAAACTTCAAAGTGCAGTTCAAGCACAATTTGTTATTTTTAATGATGAATAGTAAAACTGAGCAGGAGCCACAGGATTTGAATTTAGATCCTACATACTCTTTCACAGGAGATGCCAAGGACCCCCCTTGCTAAGTGTGGACTGCCTGGAACTCCAGAGCTAGGTGGATTTTTTTGTAGTTTCCCGTGCTTTAAAAGCAGGGGAGCTGCAGGGAGATTGCAGGACCCTGTATGGCGAGTGCCAGTGATTCAATCAGTGTGGCTGCAATACTTGCTGACAGCTGTATTCTTCTAGTTTCCCTCTCTTGTATTATAGATGACCTATGGGCTACAATCCTTCTCTGCTGGATTGCAGGTCAGCTGCAGACCTTGGGCAACAGAGGTGTTAAAGCCCTCAGTTAGGCAAAGCTTGGACATCTCTGATAGACTGAAGCAGGTTGGCTACAAAGGAGATTGCTGTTTGGTGTAAGGTGGAACTGGTGAAGAGTGACAATAATTTGTGGCCCAGAAGAAGATGGAACTCAGGGGAAAAAAACCTCAGGATTAACATGTTCTTGTATAAAATGTTAAAGAAGAGTAAACCATAGCTTATATAAACTGTTTACAGTAGCTGCTCCATATTGGTTTTACCTGCCTGATAGAATAAAGGAAGAGTTCTTGGCTCTTGCAAAGAGAATGGGCTGACCAAGCTTCTGGAGGACTAAATCTAGATGGACTTTGGATACCAGCATTCTCTGTGAGCCCACAGACCAACCTGCTAGCTCCTGCTTTGTCCCAGAGTGTGCACAGCTAGGATCTAAACTGGAATTTTTGGGCATTACTAAACAAAGATCGAAATAAAAGTAACCAGTAATAATTATGTGAAAGTGAGCAAAGTCAGAAATTTCTCTTTCCAACTTAGATATTTCCAACTTGATTTCTGAACAAGGGTTTATTTTCCTTTGGTTTTGCCATAAAAAAATAAAAGGAGGGGGGGAAGAGTTGATTTATTATTTCTGTACAGGCTTCTGCTGAGCTAGGCAGCTTGTCACAGAGGTCAATCAGCTTTAAATATAGCCCCAAGCAAGACAGAACATGCTGTAGCTGTTGCTGTCATCCTTATTCTGGTACGGAGGTGTGCAGGGCATTTGCCACAAGGTAATTTTTGTTATGTTTTGGTGAAAAATGGAGGACAATAATCCTCCCAGATACCTTGAGGATGCTGGAAATGGCGCCACAAAGCTCCAGGGAGAGAATCAGAGGAGGAGCACATCTGTCCAGTGAACTCTGTCACTACTCAAAGAAGATGAGCCTCTGCACATCAGCATCAGCACTGAGTGCTCCCTGGTGCAGGAGAAGGTGGTAATCCATGTGATGAAATGGTAGAAAGGCCACCTGTCCTGGGCCAACTTCTAATTTCACTTTACCTCTTTGTTTCTTTGCTGACCAGCTTTGAACTTGATGTACAGAACAGCTTTTTTCTCTCCCTATAGAAAGCAAGGCAACTGCCATGTTATTGCTGTCCAGAGACAGCAGTGTGACTTCTGGGTCTATGTGTGTGTCTCTCCCACAGTCCTTCATTGCAGACAGGTCCACTGCCATTGTAAACCCTGCAGAGCAAAGCAATTGCCCTTCTTCCATCTTGAACAAGTCCAGGAGCTGACAACTGGGTGCAAAACAGCCCAAGGGCTGAGAGAAGTACTTGTTGGNATGTCACAATCTACTTGAGGCAGAATTGGTTTGTATTTGAATGTGTTTGCTCTGAAATGGGGCTGAGACCTGAGTGCATTGGATTCACATTCTGTGCTACTGACACCTTTGCCAGTTATGCTCTGTCAGCTCTCCAGGCCCTGCCTGCATTACACTTGTTCACCTCATTATTCTGAAAAGAGACCAAGGTGTAACGTGTAAAGAAAGTGGAGCAGGGCAGCAGAACTTGAATGGTCTGGTCATAAGAGTGTTAGCACCTCAGAGGCTGATTTCCATTTCTGCCACGGTCTTTCTGCATCCCTGGAGTGATTTGCTGGTAGACTAAAGGACTCAAGACTGAATCAATTGACCTTTCTTTGCAGAGGATATGTACCTGGTTACCCTCAGTGTCTCAGTTTCCATATCTGAAATATGTAGCCATTGGGGCTTCCTGTACTTCAGGTATTAAGAATCCCATATGCTTCTGTATGACAGTGATAGAGACATATAAATCTCTTGGCATGACAAGTAAATGATAATAATGCATGAACACCCAGTAGAACGACCTGGTTTGATTGTCAGATTTTTAGCCAGGACATGCAGTTAGAAATTAAGGTAGTTTTCCTGGTTAAGTGGCCATCTTTGATGAGTGCTCCTCATCTTTCCTTTCAACAGAAAGCTCCCAGTTTCCTGCTACTGTGTGCAGTGTCACAGTGTGAAAAAGCAGACCCTTCCCAGGCCTGGCTGCAGTTGTGCTGGCAAAGACAGAGCCTGAGCAGCAGTGTAGCCTCTTGCCTGTCAGTGACATGGAGCAGATGCTGCACTGCAGGGTGCTGATACAAGCAATGGGAGAAAGAGAGCTTTTGACTTCCTTTTTTTTTTTTTTTTTTTTTTTCTTTTTTTGTATCTGACCCATGTGGTCCACTGACTTCCCCCAACTGTCCTCTGCTGTGAACCTCAGATGCTGATCAGATGCTTTTCCTTGTACAGTGGCCCACCCCTGCCTACCTGTCAGCATTGGTGCTCTCCCTGCTGTGGCTGCTGGTTTCAGCCTGCCCCTTTCACCCTCCATACTCGAGACTCACCTCGACCTTGTGCTGTCAGGGAAAGCAGAGAGAGCATAAAATGCTACCCAAGCAGAATGGCGGAGTTTGCACTTGCTCTGTTCCTCTATGCATGAAAAGCAGGATAGCAGAAAGACCATTGGATTGTTTCTGAGTGTTTAATTATTGCAAAGCTGGCAAATGTTTTGTGGTTCTAAGGCACTGAAAGGGTGGGTAAAAATCTTTCTTTTCCTGTTAACTCTCATCAAAGCTCTAATTGCTTATTAGCTACACTAGGTGTATTTGTGGCTGGTCTGCAGTTTGCAATGTAGGGCAAGGAGGAAAGGTATACTTGGCTCTCAGAATTTTGCTCTTCCTCTTTTTCATGGAATTTGACCAGTTAAGTAACGTGAGTGAGTATAATGGACTGGTTTTGGCTCTGAGTATTTGGTAAGAGACCTTTATTGGAAGAGAAAGAAGCAGCTCCTTGGCAGATGTAGAAATTTGAGCTGTAGGTTAAAACCAGGCTTCAATCTCTAATAGTGCTGGCAGGCTCCATAGTTTGCTTGGCTGCTGCATTTATTCAGAAGTCTTTCTTGGCCTCAGTAGTCTCTTGGGTGGATTTTCATTTCTTTGTGGTTTGTTGCCTTAGTACTTGAGAAAAATGACACTGTCTGGGTTTTCCAAACCTCTGATATGTCTCCACAGGCATGTGTTTGATTTTCTGGTTATTCCCACTGTGTCCATCTTGCAAGTCTGGCTTTCAGGGTCAGAGTGCCTCTCGTACCTGTCTCCTCAAGGTAACATAGGAGAAATCCTTGGAACTGAAGGCACGTTTCTCCACTGAGGCTGGTCAGGAACCAGGAATGAGGAATGGCTAGCTGTTATGAGAGTGGCTAGTTTTGTGATCTGCAAATTTCATACTTCAGTTGTGTTTGCAGCTAAATTCCTTAAGCTTCTTTCTGTATGGGGTTGAAATTGCTCATATTCCCCAAAGAAGTTTTTTAAATGGGGAAGAAGTGTATGGAATCATTCCTTATTAAATTGCTGGTTAAAAAAATAAAGGAAAAAAGAAAAAGATGAAGTTTGTGAAGAGGAGAGGAAATTAAATTTGTTGTCTAGGGCTACCTAAAAGAAAAAGCTGGGAAAGTAACCAGAATTTCTTTATTTTTACTTCTGTATTTTGCCTTTTTCTCTGTGACTTCTCTGAGACCTGTTTTGGGACTTGGTGTGGTAGGAGGCAGGGGGCTGTGCAAAGGAACTACTCTGCATGATGTCTGCCAGACCTTTGGTGTCATGGGAGATGTGTGTAGGTCCTTGTAATTCACATAGCTTTGACTTTAAGGAAGATAAAAGGAGATCAGTGAATGTAAAAAATTATGGATGGGCATATTGTCATTGTGAAGCACTAGCATTGCTGTATCTCTCAGGGTAACCAGAGCTAGAGGTATGTTTGTATTACTGTCAAAGATGGGGCAAAACTCATACAAGCATATCTAGCTGAAAATTTGCCAGATTAGGTACTGGTAGCTGTGTGATTGCAGAGCTTGGAATATGATGATACTGTTATGACTATAAGTTTATTATTGTGTAGAAGACCTTTTGAGTAAACATGGGATGCTGCAGAAAATGGCAGAATCCTCTTTCTTCAGAGTTCCTCTAGTGGGCACTGTGTTGTTGATGATTGATTTTTTTTTTTTTCTTCACTGAAAAAAAAAAAAAAAAAGTAGGGTTTTAGTGATCAATTTGTAATTTAGCTTGCTGGCTGCCTTCTACTAAATTTTCTTTTCCTTCATTACTTAAGCTGAAATGCTCAATTGTGTCTCAACTGCAGCAATGAACACGCCTGCAACAAATTCAAAAGCCTGCTGGTTTTGAACAGATATGAGGCTTGTATACCTATATACATTATCTCTACTTTGCATCTGACTCAGAAATGTATCTTCAAGGCAGTCTGGTGTTTGCCTGCCCTTTCTTGTGGCATGTTTGAATGAAAGACATGTGACGTTACATTTTGACCGGCTAAGACACATCAGAATCAGACAGATTGGAAATGTTTTCCTCGTGAGAAATTGTGGTTTCATTCAGATCAAAATATTTAGGAAAAGAACCCCAAACTGATTTGGATGACAATCTGCAGAAAAAACCCAATATATTTTGAATTTGTAGACTTTCTGAATTTGGAATTTTTTTAAAAACATGTTATCTATATCTATTAAACATAACATTGCAGCTTATTTTATTATTTATTGAGATGATTAGCCTTAATAGGGATCTCCTACTGATGAACTGCAAGATATCACAAAAATGTTGAAGTGTTTTAAGCAAGGGTATATACTCCCACACTGACCAAATGGCACTAATGAACCCCCATGGACTCAACAGACCTGCTCCACCTGTGGGAACTGTTAGGTTTGGAAGTGCAGGCAAAAGGAGACCTAAGCATAGGTTAAACTTAAGCAGAGAGGAGAACAGGTTTCCAGTTTGCAGACAGCAAGTGGAGCCTGGAGCACAGGTAGAGAGATGACCAGAGTGGTGCCCTTTGCAGCCTCCCAGGAGAGAAGAGTGGTGTGAAGCACTGTTACCATTTCAGTCTGTTGGAAGTGACAGCTCCATTGGTACTGCTGTCTGTCAAGAGCTCCACTAAAAGAAAGGCTCAGGGAGTAATTTTGAGTGGACAGGACTGAAGGAATCTTGGGGTAGTCTGTTTCATTTTGGATGGTTGGGACAGATACGATAGATCTCCGAAGGCAGGTCTTGGAGCACAGGATTTATTGTGAAAGGGTGTGGGTGTAGGAGACCTGCCAGGGACTGCCAGACACAGCCCAAAGCAGGTCAGAGAAGAGAGTAGACAGAGGGTCCAAGACGAGAGGAAAAAGAGAGTGGCTGCTGTTTACAGTACAATAAATCATCTTCTGTGTTGCATATTCTGATTTTCATTAACCAATCTAGAATGAGCCACAAATCCTACAACGTTTACATACAGCCTGTAAGAATCATTGCATTACCATAGGGCGTTATATTTTAAACCCTAAAAACTGCTTTTTGGACCCTCTGCCAAGTATGCAGGGTCTGCTCTGACCCTTGGACCTTTTTGCAAGCAGAGGATATTGTTTCATCAAGAGGGGGATTACCTCCAGTCGGCCATGCCATTGTTTTCTAGTTTAGTAACTGGGGTTTGGTATCTCAGAGCTTGTCTTCATTTCACTCATGCTTATAGTTTCCATATTCAGCATCTTTTGCCAGGTAATCATATTTATAAGGCTTTCCTATTTCATCTTCCCCAACACAGGACTGGAGTGGGCTCTTTCCCATTTGACTTCTAACATGTATAACTGGAGAGTGCAGTCTTTCAACAGTGACAGTGAAGGCAGCAAGGCTGAGTATATTAGCAAAGAACCACAGCTGCTGATTTGAGAGGCTGGGAGTGTCAGCAGTTTGGTTTTTAGCTTTTTAGGATGTTGAACCTAAGAAGTTTACAATGTAGCTGGACCTAAGGAGTGGGCAGCAGGCATTCCCAAAGAAGAGCATAACAAATTCCCCTCTGTGCAAGAAATGCTCTCTGAAATGCAGCCAGCCCGAGCTGAGATTTGGGCTGGATAAACAAGGCTCTGCCTATGAAGATCACTTGGGATCTGCACCAGTATGGCACGACAGTAATTCTTGAGCTGTGGGATGTTTTCCCTGTCATTGCTGCTGCCAGGGTGGTGACTCCCAGTTTGCCCGAGGCAAGAGATAGCTAAACCCAAGTACTAAGTAACAGATCCTCTATCCCGGGAGAACAATTGGCTGTGATTTCAGACCTCATTTGTCAGTGGTGTTTAATTATAGCCCTGCCACCACTTACAGTGGAGGTCACCGCTGTATTGTAGGTCTCTTTAGTGCTCCCTCTGGTCTTATCTATGAATCTATATCACACTGTTTTGGGGCATTTGTAACAGTCTCCACTAGTTTTCTTCCAGAGCTGAAATTGCTGAAGTTTCCTCCGAGTTAATTGATGAAATATTGTTGGTGGAAAGCTGACTAAAACAATTTAAGCCCCTTTTCAGGTCTGGGAGTGAAACAAAATGTAGGTTACATCTGGTTTAATTTCTATCCTTACAGTTGCCCAGCTGTTTTTACCTTGTGCACAGCTCTGCTGCTACGTGGGCATGTGAATTATTTTAACTTGCAGATACTGTGTCATTAATAAGCTGTTCTGTAGTAAAAATATCAAATGTAGAGATCATTGTATAAAATGTTTCTAGCACATCTGGTCCCATAAATAGTGTTCAACTTAAAATTAACTTCATACACCAAGTACTCTTTAGTCAAGCAAAGCTTTCACTCATCTGATGAAAGATGTTCTTAACTAAGAACTAAACACAAATCTACTTAGATTGTTGATCTTGTCAGTTAAAAAAGTTACTTTTAAGTCCTATTTCGAAAAGTGATTCAGGCACCTTGAAGCCTTGTGACTGGTCTGGAATTCCAAATAGTAGTTTTGATAATTTTACCTTCATATTGTATTTATTTCTGTCTTTTTTCATCTCTAAAGATTTGGCCCAAAGAGCACATTCTTCTATGAGATTGTTTCCTTGCCTGTGTTTGCCTTTAATAATTTTAATGATCTAATACTGAACTAAAAGCAAGACCAATCAAATGTTCTTCTTTTAAAACTGGAGTGAAGAAGGAAAATTAATTGCAAAAATTCTGTTTAAATGTGATGTTAAAGTTGTGAATTTCAGAATTAAATGGTAATACCTGCTGCAATCAAAATGCCACATGGCATCCATTCAAATGTGCTTCAGGCATCCTGCACTTGAATTGTGTGCAAGGTAGGAAAATAAAACAGCTAAAATGCTGTCAGGTTAATAATAAATTGTGCATACATGTGGCACATTTCATCAGAGTATTCCTAAACATCTCACAACTACTGATAAATCAGTCAGCCTTCACATCACTCTACCACACTGTGAAATGCATGCTATCTCCACTTTACTGATGGCAAAACTGAGAGGCAAGCAGAATGAGAATTATTGAAGGGTATCAAGTCAGATGCTGCCTGAGGTGGAACTGGAATCCAGAATGCTAAATCCTAAGTATTAAACAGTGTAATAGTTTATCTAGTTTTATCCAAGTGTGCTAGAAAAGCCACAAAACACTGTGGTTTATATTGAATGTGAAGCTAAAAACAGTGCCCTGGATTTTAGGGATTCCTGTAAAATTTCAGTTGAAATTCCAAGAAATACCTCTTTTTATTCATTTAGGTGGATTGGATTGTCTATAACCAAGAAGTTCTGCCTTTGGGACTGTTGTCTCATGACTTTGTCAGCTGAAACCACCTTGAACCACCTCGTTCTATACCTTGTGCCCATAGGCAGCACTACTTGGGCTATGCTTTATGGATTCCCCTTTAGAGTTAGTAAGGAGGAAAAATAGACTTGTACCAGTAAATGTTTTAGCTGGTTTTTCCCATCTGTGGTTTCTGTGTGCTCTGATACAACTTTTCAAGGATCCAGTTCCTCTAAATGTTTCCAGTAGAGAAAGGTTTATGATTTCACTTAAAATATGAAAATGAAACACTAATTTCAACTATTTGAATACTTTACTGAACATATCCTTGGGTGGAAAGTGGTAGGAGAAAGTATATTGTGATTTTGTATTTCCCCTCCCTTCTGAATCTCTGCAAACCTGCAAAGGTTACCTGCAAACCTGCAAGGGTTACCTGCAAACCTGCTCTCATGTAACCTTCTCTTTTGTCCAGCCTCCACTGTCCATAGAAGCAGTAAATTGTACTGGAAACTTTGTTCCAGAGTGGAATGGCTCCAATGAACCACTGATGGCAGGACTCTTTTGTGCTGAACTTCCAACTGAGTAGAACTGGTTGTTCATATGTGATGAAGAAAGAAGAGTTTTCAATTTGACTTTTTTGTTTTGTTGGTTATTTTCATAGAATCATTTAGGTTGGAAAAGACATTTAAAATCACCAAGTCCAACTGTTAACCTACCACTAAGTGCTACTTCTACACATTTTTTTAAATACCTCCAAGTGATGGTGACTCAACCACTTTCTGGGAAGCCTGTTCCACTTGGAAACTGCTTGGCAACCCTTTCTGTAAAGAAATTTTTCCTAATATCCAACCTGAACATCCCCTGTCACAGCTGTATCCTCTCATCCTATCACTTGTTAATTGAGAGAAGAGGCTGCACACATGTCCAAGACATGAACAGAGAGAAAATCACACGGAAAAATGGATTTCTGAAAAGACCTTTACTTTTATTATCTTTACTCTCTTTGAGCAGCTTAAAAATTTTTTAAAGACTTCCTTCTTCTGTGTTTGTTGTCCAAAAATCTCTTCTTTAGACACTAAAAACGGGTCCAGTATGCCCAATTTCTAATGTTACCCTTGAAAACAAAGTTGCCTGGCAAAGAACAGTTACCGAAGTGAGCAGCAAGTTCAGCATGGAATGAAGATGGTGGCAGATGGGGCATATGATGACCTTGTGCTTATACTGGAGACAATAGCATAATGAGAAAACACGAGTAGATGCTCTGTAGCCCAGAAGTGCTCTCTTATTTTCTGTGTAAACTGCATTTAACCATGCTGTCCTCCAGCAGAGGCTTCATTTTACTGCATATCACACAGGAGTATGAGTAGGACTCTTCTGCTCAGGGGTAACTAGCAGTTCAGACTGGCATTTATTATGGAAGCTGTTTAAATTAAATTACTTGAACCTGTAAGCACTACGTATGAATTATTTTAGTGCAGTACACAACAATTTAATTGTTGGTGCTGTGAAGAACCATATCACTGGAATTCCTTTATGTCTGTAATAAAACTCACCATCAGAACTAGGCCAGAAGGAAACAGATCTAAACTAACAGGCAATCCCAAGATCAGGAGTGACATTTGTTGGTAGCGCTGTCAAACCTGGATCCCGAGATACTCACAGAAAAGCGAGTGGCCAGTCCAGACTCAGATGCATTTGTAGAGCCATTATCTCCATGGTGGATGCTTGGAGAGTGATGTGCAGACCTATGACTAAGTGGATCTTTTCCTTAAATCTTTCTGTCAGTCTTTCCTAAGCCAAATCACACCTAAACATCAACACTCCAGCTGTTCCTTTCTCAGAGCAGAAGTAGGTGCTTATGCTTCTGCTGCTTTTCACAGCTTTTCCTCCAGCCTGATTGTCCCATCCAGGCCTGACTTTGGCTCTGTTTGCCTTATCACTCTAGTGGGAAAAGGAAGGAAGGAAGGAGTAAGTGCTCTGACTTTGGCATTGATCTTCATTCTTCTTGCCCCCAACCCAAAAGTGTTAGATGGAGGAGGCAGATTTCAGGGAGGGGACGTGCAGTGAGAGAGATGACAGATGATGTGAGGAGAAAGCAGAACTGTCACGATGATCATGGCTGGCAGGGGAAGAGCCTCCTGGTTGTGACTGGCCAGGCCAGCTTTTGCATACTGGCACTGGGAGGCAAAGCTGTCTTTCTGAGGCAAAGCTACAGGAGGCTGGGGGCTGGGCTTTGCAACAGGAGAAAAAGAAAGCCAGTCAGCAAGGAAAAACCCAGTCCTGCTGCGTGTTTGTGGTGGGAAAGCTGTCCAAGCATGGAAGCTGATCAGCTTTCAAGGCACTCAGTTGGAAGGTAAAGCTATAGTTCCATATTTGCATTTTAGTATTTGTCTTCACCTAAGTGAAATGTCCACATCTTTGAGGATCTCTTCCATGAATATCATTAATATCTAAATCTCCATCCTTCTGGTATCTGATTCCCTTGATGGAATTTGCCACCTGAGACTAGAAACACACTCTTCACACCTTCCTAGCCCTTGTCAAATGTGTCCCAAGAACCGTGCCACGTAAAAGAAGAATGCAGTGACGCATGAATCTTCCTATTCCTACAACAGTCTTCTTTTTTTTTTTTTTTTTTTTTTTTCCTTTTTCCTTCTGTGCTCTTGGCTTTGAGGATTGAAGTCTTCTAGATCTTCAGATATCAGTATGGATCCTATTTGGCCTACATATTCCCCATAAATAAAATTAGAAGAGATGTAGGAACTTTAAATCTCCTTTTCCTTTAGCAGGATGATGTAAAGTTGGTGTGACCTTGTTCCATTTCACTCCAGGCCTTGGGACAGAGAACTAGATAGTGGAACTTTGCTAACACACTCAAACTAAACTATATCTGAGAAAATACTCATCTCTCTTATCTCCAAGACCATCTGTCTGAACTGACTCTTCCTGACCCCTCTGGATTCAAAGCCCTACCAGTTTTAAGAGCTCTGTATATTCCAGGGTTAATCATTATATGGGATGAACACAACAGGTTTCTCTTCTGTGTGTGGGAATTTCAGAAAGGAGCAGATGCCTGACTTGTCATTCTCCACAAAACTGTGTAAATTGCAAGATATGAGGTAAAAGCTCCATCTGCTGGAGCTGTTTTTGAAGGTCCTGTTGGAGACAAGCTCTGGTCTCCTGCTCCCAAATGAGGTGGCTTCCTTCTGTGCCTACTGTAGCAGACAGGAAAGCAAAGACTGATGTGGAAACTATAGCAGGCAGAAAACAGCCAGGTTTGATGTCACTCATGGGCTGACACAGCAGCACCAGGGCTGTCTTGACCATCACTGGCAGTGAAGCCAAATCTTGTATTTTCTAAGAGGGTTGCAAAAGTCCTGCCTCAGACCTTGACAGGAATAGCCTAAAGTTGGCCAGCATCTAGCAAACCAATGATAATCTATATGACATGAGACTGTGCACTGCTGAGTGATCTGGAGTCAGTAAGAAGGTGGTGTTCATTGCATTTGAGACCATGGAAAATGTCTGTCCCTGCTGGTGTGGAGAAAGACTGTAAAGAGTAAAATCTAGTGACAAAGCAGTACCAATGCTCACTTGAGACCTCATAGCTGTAATTCAGGACACGACTGAATGTTCTGAAATATCAGAAGGCCCAACTTGTCCTTTCTATGGTTTTGCATTTTATCATTGAATTGCAGTGAATGCAATTCTCAGATCAATAGATTTAACTTTCTTACCAATCTAAAGCTTAGTGAGATATTGGAGGATAAGAGTTGTCTTCTTCCTTGATAATACAGCCCACACACATTATACACTTGCAAATTTGCAGTGGTGATTAGGAGTACCTCCAGAATTTAGTGAATAAATCTTTGGAGACAGACTCATCCTCTTTTGTAAATTCAATATGGCTGTAGCTACTTGACCAGTTTAATCTTTTATATATTTTTCCCCCATTCTTTTTCAGGGTGTCACTCCTAAGAAAGCTTGCCCCAACAGAAGTGGGTGTTGCTTTCTTTGTGAGTCATTCAAGAGACTGTGTAGGAGTGAAGAAGTGGCTTTTGGTCGTGCTCCATTATGCCAGATAATAAGGGAGGTTGTTTTCCTCTGGGTCTGAATGAACCCAGCAGATGGGTATGTACTGTCTTCTGCCTGAGGGATAGACTAGTGAAAAGGGTCTTTATGACCTCACCAAGCTCAAGACTGACTCAAGGCAGGTCTTTCATACCATTACCCAGTCTGTGGGATATACCTTGGAGTCATCCTCTTGACCTCAGTGTTCCAAATACAAGGCCTTTTTTTTTTTTTTTTTTGCCTTACTCTTCATGTTATTGTAAAGAGTTTGTCAAGCATTCAGCATTTGGACTAGAAGAGTGTTCCACTTTCCTGGTAAACAGAAACCACAAGAGTTTCTCTTTCACTCATAACAAGCAATTGAGTTCATAGAAAGTATGGCTGATATCCTCCTCTTGGATAGCTTCTTTTTCTCTAGGGTTTAAACCATGTTATGCTGGTGAGAAGGAATCAGTGCTTCTCAAACGTGATGGTGTGCAGAACTGATGCTATTTGTTAGAGTTCACCTCTGGCCTTCTAGAGCATGACCAAGGTCAATATATTCTGTCTAGGCACCAGAAAGCAATGGAATCACATATTTCTACCTCAGTGTCTTATGGCTAATCCTGGAGAAAAAGGATATTCCTTATCTGCCCTGCAGTGACAATGGTCATGACTGTTCCAGGGCAGTAGCACTGTAAGGCACAGATAGCCACTTGAGCTATCTGCAGTGGTGAGTGGTGTGCTCTAGGAAGATGAAGCTACATTAGAAAGTTGTCAGGGCTGGGTCTACATAGTGTTTCTGCTTCTTTTATAGGGTTCTGTTGTGGCATGGCTGATAAGCAAGATGTCCATAAAATGCTACATGATATAAACAGCCAGGAAGATGCACACAATTGTTCTCTCACTGGGAAATCATCAGGATCAAGTATTAATCCTGTTGCTCTATACCTCCTCACCAGACTTTTGATACCCAGCAACGGGTGGCTGCTGAAAAATGTCCTAAATATTCTTCTGTACATTTTGCTAATACAAATATTCCATGACCAGCTTGTTCAAGGGAAGATACTAAGTGCTTCATCCGTTTCTCTATATACTGCCTGTGCTAGGTTTCTATTGCCTTAAATTTTGCAGCTGTGTAGTTTTCTATTACTTCCATATGTGTGTGCCCAATAGCCAGGGTTCGGTGGTACAAGGCAATGATTTACCTGATAATCTTTTACCAAATGACAGTGTTTGGGTTGTCATACTGGTCTAGATGTCTAAATGCCCCCCACTCCTTCTTCCTTCTTCCATTTTATGTGAATGCATACCAGGTTTTATCAGCTTTCTTTAAATGTAAGTCCTGTTTTGCTTATCCAGGCTCACTTCATCAGCTGTCACAAGGTCTTCCATATTTCCATACAGTAAAAACCTGACTTGTGAAAGTCCTGAGCAATTTGGTCTGTTTTGACCTAAGGGAGTTGGGCAGTCAGAATAGATGGTTGTGAGACATCCCTTCAAACCTCAACTACTTTGCAATTCTGTCAACTCAAACCCCCATATTAGTACCTGTTTCTGTATTCTGTTGTGAGGTGACAATACACAATAATCAGAATTTTTAATCTTGTTAAACATTATTTCTTTGGAAACTCAGCTAGGTCAGATGCCATTTCAGGAATACTGTCCTCCAAGCATTCCTTGATGTAGCTAAAATGCTTTTTTCCTACAGTCCTGGAAGGCTACTGCTTTCCAGCAATTTCCAGTGGGATCCATGCTGACATATTACTGAAGAAGAGAGAAGAGATATTACCCTTTTAGTAATTAGAAGTCATAGAAAAGAAGGTACCATCCCTCTTCCAAATCCCTCGGCAATAGTGCTTATGACTACTGCTGAAATCCAAGGATGAATTGCATCTCTGCTCCCTAATTGTTATTATTTTATTTCAGGGAAGTGTCTTCCTAGTGAAGGAAGTTTTTATTAGCTCTTTAAGTGTGGGACTGATTACTCACCTGGCAGTGAATGAGGCTCTTTAAGATGTAATCAGAGTAAGCTGAATGGCTTTCCCTGGTTCAGGCTGCAGTTAGAGACCCTGAAATGCTCAGGGAATAAGAGAGGGCTGTGGCTCTCTTTGACCTCATCAGGCCTGGAGGTACAGACACTCTGGAACAGCCTGACATGTGCTGCAGATTCTAACACCTTCCTTTCCCAAGCTTTTAGTGCATGAAAACAGAGCTGGATCCTGGCTGGTGAGTAAGGACAGTTCCTGGAGGAGAGGTACTGGCTTTTACTCATGAACAAGCATCTGGTGGAAATTTTCTGCAAAGGGATTGCATTTAGAAGCAAGAGGCTAAATGGCATTCTTTCTGTGCTTGACTCCCAGATGAGGTAGCAGTGCTAGTGTTAGACACTGTGTTTGGCCCTCTCCTTGGTGGGAAGGGGGGCTGTGCTGTCTCAGTTTATACAGTGCTCAGCACATTTGTGTACTGTTGGAAGCCAGTTATTGATGGTGGATTTTCTGGGTTTAGAAATCAGCCAGGAGATGAGCTGAGGGGTCTATTCATCTGTTTCCACTTAGGCTTTGGAAAGACTGCTAGCTGGGAATAACTTTGAATCTTTATTGACTTACAGTGGATTTGAACTGGTGACTTGGAGGCCTCATACTGTTCAGCAGTGTCTTTTTTATAACAAATTTGAGATAATGAGCATGGAAGATATTTATTGCATACACTCTTTTTCACATATTTAAAAATAATAGAGATTTTAAACCATTATTTTTTTCAGTACCAAAAAGATCACACCTTTTTCCTATACCCTCTCTGTTTTCTGTTTTTCTGGGTATGAGATTATGTGTATAATGTTAACACATTAATTAAAAGAAAAAAACAAACCAATTTTTCTTCTGTGTTTGAGTGCTGGTAATTTTAGGGGCCTCGGCCTAGTCCATTCAATGAAGAGAGACATCTGCTGAATTCAGTGGGTATGAGGTCCTGTGATTATGCACTTGGGCCTGCATCTGCATAGATTCTGCTGCAGGCTGCAGGTCTACATTTAGACAATCACACAAGAAAATTTAGCATTTTGAAAGATGCAGAATGCAGCTGTTTCCTGTCATTATGTTTCACATTCACTGAAGTCAGCAGTTACTCTTTTCCAAGCAGTGCCTTTCAACAATAAACAAGGCAAATGCTTCCAATAGAACCTCCTGATGACTTCTGTTTAATTTAAATATATATATTGCAGCAGCAAATACAGCAATAACATGGAATATAAAATCCATTAACACATACTCTAAAAATTATATGTAAGTGTAGAAAGGAGAGGAAAAGAAGATGCATTTCTTCTGATTACTCATTGCTGTATTTAGGATGATTATTGTAAGTTGGAGGAGCATGCACTATATTTTTTTATGTGTAATAAATGGAGTTCTCACTTTTCAGGCATGCTGGAACTCCATCCTAATTGGAATTGGAGTGAGCAAATCAATAATTAGTTGATACTTACACCAAATCCAGAGGCATGCTCAATGCATTATAGATAGCAAGTAAATTTCAAGACAATGGTCTTTATTTTCAAATCAGTAGACAATTCAGGGAGATGAGTGTTTAGAACAGGAGACTGTGAGTGGTTCCTTGGCAAAGGGACCTACTGAAGCACAAATTTTAGCACCTGACAGCACCAGGTGGCTGACCAGAACTGTGCCAACCTTTTTTGAGGAGTTTCTCCCTTAATGCTGGGGAAGTTGCTGTGTTAGAGAGAGATAGTGTGCAAGGATGTTTCTAGATCTAAATAAGAAGGCTCAAAAACAAATGATGTAATAAAATAGACATTGTAATAGGATATAATAAAAAGAAGATTATGGATAGTGAGTAAATTTTTTGTCATTCAGAGGCTTGGAGTCCTGCTTTCACCCTCCATCAAATGGACATTGGATATCATCCGCTGTGAATGGATTTTCCTCCTCCTTCCCATGCTGTAGTGCCTTTAATTTTGTGTAGCAAACAGAATTACTTGTCTTTTCCTGACAGGTTAGGGTATTATTTCTGTTGTAACACCCCAAACAAAGGTTGGCACAGGGCTCTCCAGCAGGCCCTTGGAGTGGCTGCTGCTGCTGCTGTTGTATGGCTTCTGAAGCCCCAGGTACAAGGATCAACACAACAGACGAGGTCTGGTCAAATTCACTAACTCCTTGAATATGATGTTTTCTGCAAGGCTCCCAATACAGAACTGAGCTCCAAACTAATGCTATCTAAATCCTGTAATAAACCTAGATTTGATTCTGTATTAGGTAAAATCAGTATTGAGAAAGAAAGTAGGGGTTTTATCCCCTCGCCTCACTCTCTTTTTCAAGAACAGGTGTATATTTTCAGGAATGTTGGCGAGGTGTGTAACATTAGATGATCTGGATTCAGTGATGAAATGCTAATAATTCTACTTAGACCTTGCAACAAAGATGTACCATGATACTGACAATACAGTAACTGGGCTACTGGGTGGAGCCTGCTAGAGGTCTCTTCTAAGGCAGAAAATGTCACCTCTTGATTTTTCTGGCAAACTGTGTGTTTCAGGTGGATGTCATATGGCGTTTCTGCTTTGGGATGCTGTGATGTAGCACAAAGAGTGTTGGCACATGGCACTAATAATTGCCAGGGGTAACCAGGTAAATGAATATTCCTTGCCCTCCAAGTCTGCACGAGCTGCTTCTTCTTCAGAGCTCAGGTGGTGGCCTCTGAGACCAGTGATGTAGGATGTCCTCCCTGCTTTGGCCTGACACCCCAGCCTGCTGTGAGCAGGGAAGGGCTCAGGCATCCCAGGGCTCAGCCAGGGGCACAGTGTCTCTCTTCCTGCCTCATAGACGATTGAGAAGTGGGGATGGGCAGTTTTCCTCTGTGTATCTTTGCCTTTTGTTCTACAGCCTCTGCCACTTTCCAGAGGAGGCTGGACAGGAATAAGCAATGCTGACAGTGAGAGTCAGGTGGGTTTGAAGAAGGGACCCTCTTCTTCTCCCTCCACCTTTGCCTGACTAGGCTAGTCACAGCATTCTGTGGCTCCAGCTCCACCTCTTCAGATTGCTCTGAGAGGAATATTAACATCCTCTAATAACTCTGTCAGACATATCGAGGGATTTGTTTTATTAATTCCAAGACTGGGTACAGCAAATAGATTATAACTTGGGCTGTTTCATAGGCTTAACAAACCTTTCTCTGCTTACTTGTCACTTTATTCTCCCCCCAAATCTCCTGGTGTTAACTCCTTTTTCTGTTCTTTATGTTACTATTTATTGAATATTCTCACTGATGTATATGTCATAGGAAATATTCCCAAAGTTCATTTCCATCCATCATTTTTTAGATGGTAAGAAAGGAATAGAGGCAGCACAATTTGCAATGGATTTGGCAGTAGTAAATGCTTTTTGTAGCTGTCATGGTGACATTCTGAGAATGGGACAAAGCTGAAAATACTTAGCATGTGTGCAGGTTCTTCCTCAACAGGAGGAAAGGTATTTTCTTGCTGTGACATATGATAGGTAATGCCTGGGTTTCCAGTCTCTGTGTCAGCCTTGCAGGTGATGTGGATAAGGTTGAAACACCATGGGCTTGGTTTCAGTGCTTTGAGCAGATTGCAGATTCACTGCCAGTGGTGAAACTACTTTTGGCTTCTTGGGTCATCTGGCTAGTTCACTTTTTGGTGTAAGTTGTAAGACTGCTCAAAAATAGGTTAATTTTCATGGTGGTCATCTTAAGAAAGTCCACTGTTGTGCATCAGCATCATCAAGCTCTTGATTGTCTTGTCCTGATAATCTTCTAGCAGTATTGCTTTTGCTGGGCCTGAGAGGTCAGAGAAGAAGTAGCTATGTTGGTGAGTCCAGGGAAGGCGTTCCTGGAAGGCAGAGTATTTCATTTAGGGACATTCATCCAGTTGCCATCCTTTCCTGATGCCTAAATCAATTAAAACAAGAAGACCATTGGAGAGAAACTGACTCCTGTATCCCAAAGATCTTTTGTGTGAGTCACCTCCAGCTTACAAGAATAAGTCTTGGTATGACATGATGCAGCCCCTGAAATATCACATTAATTGATTTAGTTCTTGTTAAAGTCAAGAGAAAATTTGGCTTGTAATGGGAAGATAGTTTCAATTGTAATTAAAACGTGAGGAAGCAACTGCCCATGGGAATGTAACTCTTTTGCAAATAGTTTTTGAAAGGCTTTTCAAAGTGTGTGAGGCTCTCTCACCATGAATGGAAATCTGAATGAGGATAGGAGTTTCCTGCCATAAGAATGTGCATGGAAGCAGATCCAGAGATGCCTAGGTAACAATACAGAAGTGTGAAAAAGCAGATAGAAGTATGCCTGCATGATTTTAGAAGGCTTTTTTTTCATCCAAGCTGGAAGGGAAAGATAAATCATCTTCCTCTCTTTACCTAAGAAAATTGAAAAACTTTTTATGTGATCATGCCACTGTTCCTAATATGCAAATGCCTTGTAAACTGTGGTCCCAAGTATTGCAGCTAAAGGCTGCAAAGTAGTTTAATTACCTTTTTTTTTTTTTTTTTTTTTTTTCCCTGTGAGTAGCCACTTAGGTGGAAAATCTTTGTGATTTCCAGTATGTAACACAATGAACCATAAGGCTACTGCTGTTTGCATGGAGCACTGAATGACAAACAGTGGTGATTGTGGAGGAGACAGCATACTGTGTGTGCCTAACTTGGGCACATGTCATAAAGAGTGCCCATGTGATTCTGTAACATACTTTGTTTGTTCTCTGGTCACAGGAGCTGTAGCTTGTCCTTGGCCCAAGCATTTCAAGTGAATTCTAGCAGATAAATGCTCTTTATAGGACTGCAGGCATGATGCTGCTAAACAGAAAGAGAAGAAGGGGTCTGGATCTGCACCAGCCTCTGGTGAGGAACAAGGACTGCCAGAGGGGTAGGATACTGTTAGGGTGACACAGTCTGCATTTCTTGTTCATAAACTTGTCAGTCCATGTTTCTGATGAGAATAATAGCTTTGTTCTCATTGCAGTTTTGGTCCGATTGGTACTTAGGAGAGGCAAGGACTTCAGATGGGTTTAGACCTGTGCTAAAATATACTAGTTATACAAATGGCCTGGTACTTCAACACAGGTCTTGATGTAGATAACTTTGGTGTCTTTTCACGATAGGTAAAGTACAGCTGACATTTGCTGAGGGTGTTGATGGACCAGCACTTTTCAGTTTAGAAAAGAAGTGGCTAAAGCAGGAGGTGAGGTAGATGTTTATAATTAGGAATGCTGTGGTGATGCTGAATGGAGAATGCTTGTTCATGTATTTTATAAAGCAGCAGTTTGGGGATGCCCAGCTGCAGGTTTTAAATGAATAAACAAAACCAGATGCACACCACATCAATTCTAGTTAGAGAAGAGACCTGACAAATTCAAATTTCACTTGAGGGAAAAGTCCATCAGGGAGTGACCAGCATTTTGATCATGATGCAACCTCCACCAGTTTCATTGCTGGAAGTTGTTGATAATAGTACTGTGATTTTTCTTAGTTCCTTTGACTCTTCCCTGAGTACCTGTGCATGGTTGCTGTCATGCTTGGCTTTGGTGTCTGCCCTGCTCCATTACTGAAGCTGCTGGCTTATGATGCCTGGCAGATGCTACTGACAGGGGTGCCTGGGTAGAGTGTGTTTTGAATTAAAATAATAAAATAATAGAAAATGGGATAGAAAAAGGTCACAAGGGCCAACTATTCTTTTCAAGACAGGATCAGGTGAATCTGAAAAATTACTAAGAAATACTTAATAATCTTCAATGCTTTTGGCAAGTTCTCAGTAGCCAAAGTAGTCCAGAGCCTTACTACCCTGTTCCTACCAAATTTTTCTGACATTAAGCCAAAACTTCTCTTTCATCATCATAAGTTTCTTCTCATTCTATCTATGGTGAATATGAAGGACACTTTTTTTCTGCTTGCATCTGCCCTTCAGAAGTTATACAATAATCTGTCTTTGTGTTCCCCACAAAACTGGCTGAATGTAAGTTCATGAGGGTGTTGTGCAAAATAGCAGGGAGCAAATCCTCTATTTTGTCCGGTGCCCAGACACCTAGTATGAAACTTAAAGAAGTTTCATCTTGGAGTGCTCAGGCACTGTATCTAGGCAGCTTAAGTAAAGATCAACACATTGTTTGGAGGGCACTGAGTAATTAAATTCCAGTTGGATTTTTGCTAGTAGTGGGCTACAGAACTATTGACTTTCCTCCCAGCAATGTAGCCAGGGCCCTGAAGAATGTACATGAGCATATTTGTTGGGATGTGTGGGAGAGGATGGTGCTTTCACTGAAAGCTGTGAAATCAGCAAGCATACTTTATCTAAGAATAGTAATGATACAGAGTTAATTAGAGGGATTATTAGGAATTCGTTTCTCTAAATTTTTTTTTTCTTACTGTAGCTAAGTAACTCTGTGCATTGGTTTCTGAAAGCAGCAAGCATACTTAATCAGTCCCCATACCATGCTGATATGAAAGCCCTTTTCTGTATGGCCACACAAATGTAGCAAAACCATAGTGGCTTGCAAATGTCTCCCCAGCTGGCTCGAGCACACACTCTGCCTGAGCATCTTGGTTACCCGAGAGGACAAAGCTTGGTCCCTTAAGGCAAAGGGTCCATTCTATTTAGTAAATAAGGGCTCCACTCAAATTTCCTATGCTTTAGAGGGTAACATACTCAGGCACAGGTCAGTCGACCTCACATTTGACCCCGTGGAGAGGGCAGGCTGCCCACAACATTAATATGCACAGTATGGAGATAAGCATTGGAGGCCTCAAATCACTGTAATTCAGATAAGATTTGAAGTCAAATAAGTTTTGAAATCAAATCCCTTCACCTCATGTAAATCATGAGTGCTTTAAAATCACACAGCACTTTTAGTAGACTCAGCCAAGTTTCATTCTGCCTCTTTAAGTAGTTCTTGTTGTTCTAACTCTGACATGCTAAACTGCTGTGTGGCGTTCCTATAAGCTGTTAAACATCTGTCTCTTTCACTTCAGAGCTGGCTGCTTTTCAGTCCTGGATGAATGATTCCTATATTCACAGCTAATAAGTGCTTTGGGATCCCAAGTATTAGCTGTGCAAAGGCACAGTACCACAAATGTATGCAATTCTATGCAACATATCAAGTGAATACTATTCCCAAGAGGCTGGCAGCCTAAGAGATCCCACAGGACAAAGAACACAGAGAAATGTAATTGATTGTAATGAACTTGTTTGTGTATGTGTCACCACTTATCTCTACTGAATAAAATCAGAAGTGTTCAACACTCCATTAACACAAATTACAGGGTCCTATTCTTCTGGAGTGAGACAATAAGGCCTACACCTGCTAGTACTGTGAAGTTCTTCATGATTCCAGTGTGTTGCTCGGTGACAGACATCATAGGCTGGAGTGGTCTTGGATTTGTTTCAGTATCCTAAACATTTAGCAAATTAAGTATTTAGGAAATTAATCCCACTGGAATCAGTGGAAAGATAGCAGGGATGCATTACTACCATTGTAAGACAAAAGATGTTAAGGAAATATAAAAGAGGAAAATTGTCTTTTATGAATTCAATGGAGCCAATATTTTAACTTAGTTAACCATAAACATATAACAATTTCAAAGTGTCTGTGTCCAGTGTGAGCCCTGTGTCCAGGGATGTGCTAGTGCTTGGAGCTGATCGCATTACTGAGCCCATCTTCACCCAAGCAAATTGTTATTAGAAGGTGTTTATACAATGGAAATGCTATTTGTTTTTCAGTTGCTGTAACCCTTCTCGATGGTTTTGAACCACTGTGTACTGAATAGAAAGAAGAGTCTGTAGGAGGTGAAGTAGGACCATATGTTTATCTGTGCCATAACAGACCAGGTTAGGATGGAATGAGACCACTTGCCAAATCAGTATCTGAAATTCACACTTTATTTGATGAAGTATCAAATTAATGAAGACTTTGCTTTTGCCAGTTTGAGGAGTTTCCAGCTGAGTCAAAATGCAGCTCTTCATATGGTTAAAATGTTCCATCAGAGCTCAGTTATGAGGAAATCACCCAGTTCTGAGTCACCAACATCTCTTTCTACCACAATTCAGGAGTCCAGGCTGGCTCATCATGTCTCTTTTGAATCATTTCACTGATTGCCACAAATGCATCAATCTATGGTCTGAACTGTATGTGTAAGTCAAATTAAGTGACTGAGTTCCCAGCCAGTCATGCTTCTGTCAATGAAATTCTACCCATATCCATTTTCTGTATTTGCAGAATGATGAGACCCAAATTTTCTTTAGAAAAGCTTTTTGAGGTTAAAGATCGGAATAAGCTTCAGAATATGGTAATTTTCGTGTCTAAAAGCTGGATTTCCTCTTACTTGAGAGTAGGTCTTCTATGACAAAAAATGCCTCCAAGTTTTGCAGCTTTTATCCTCCTCCTCCTCTCCCCAGTTTCTGCCTGCTCCCCTGTCCTCTCCACACACTGGTGTTCAGAGAGAGAGTAACAGGAGGATGCTAGAAGGTGATGCTGGAGAACTTTAGTGCCATTCACTTCTAGGTGCTTATTTCCACTTAGCCTAAGATGCTTCTGCCTGCCAGCTTGTTTGTGACTTGTGAATTCAATCAGTTTATCTGGCAGAAGACAGGTGTCTACAGCACATCAAAGCAGGGGACAAGATTGAATGGACTGCAGAGATGGAAACGAAAGCAGGTCTTTTCAAGTCAGGGTGATGAGTATTGGTAGGGCTGATGCATGTAGAAAGTTTGTGCTGTCCTTGTCTTCCAGCTGGAAAGAGGTGTGTTCTCGTGATATCTTCCCTTTTTTGCTAAACCTTGTGTTAAAAATGCTAGAGTAAAAAACACCTCAGATGTTTCCTGCACAGGCATGGAAATGATCTGAGCTTTAATACCGATTGCTTTGTTCCTCCTGCTGCCCTTCATCCTCCTCTTTCCTTTCCACCCCACCCAGATGGCTGGGGCTGCACAAGACAAAGGCAGCGGCCCTGCTGATCCCTCTTTCAACAGAGCTATTATCATCAAAGAACAAAAGCAAACAGCACTGGCTTGCGGCTCAGCCCTTTACAAAGGAGCAATAAATGGACTCCTGTGTATAGGATAAAGCAAACTCTGCCTTGTCTTATGTTAAGAGGCAGACCTTTCTGTGTTTGAACTGCTCTGAGCTGAAGGAAGTGGGGAAACCTCCATCTACATGGCAGTGCATCCCACGGTCACTGGATGTTTTTGTTAGCCATGGGTTCTGCATGCTCCCTGTTTAACTGGAATACTCTCCCTCCTCATTCCCTGTGGCAGGGACGAGGTCTGTGTGGGTGGAGGAAGGTAGCACTAATGGAAGAGGAAGAGAGTTGGGACATGTTTTAAACAGTCCTAATGTAATCAAACCAGAAAAACATAAAGAGAATTTGAAAGAGCATCTCTGCTGACAGGGTCTGAAGGAGAGTCATTGCAGCTCCCCAAATCTGGTCACACTAGCTGTTTGCCATCTCTGTCATTTACCTTTCTTGAGGCATTAGGTGTCTCCTAATTGTGGAGCCACCAGCCACAGGGTATGGCGGGTCCCTTTTGTCGATATATGCAACCACAGTTTTAATTGTGAACCGAAGTGGAATGGCATTCCACACTGCAGAAGTGTGATGGTGTTTCCCATGGGCACTTATATTTGATATTAGAAAATGATTTTTCACCCATGTGAAAAAAGGCTCCCCAAGGAAGTGGTCACAGCACCAAGCTTGACAGACCTCAAGGAGCGTTTGGACAATGATCTCAGGTACATGGTGTGATTCTTGGGGATGGTGCTGTGCAGGGCCAGGAGTTGGACTTGATGATCCCTGTGGGTCCCTTCTAATGCAGAATATTCTATACTTTGTGATTCTGTGACTTGCGTGGCAGTTTCACTTGTATGCCACAGTGGTGCTTATTGTAGGGTCTTTTATGAAGACTGACTGGTTACATGTAAGTTTTTTGTCTTTGCAAAGAAAGCAATGCTTTCTCTTGTTGTTTTAAAGTAAAAAGCAAGTAGTTTTACCATTTGGAAATCAGCATTTGCCAGCAGATACCACATGGGGGTGTGTCTGCAATACAAGAAACTTCTTCTGCATTTAGTATGGGAAGTAACACTAATGACCCAGGCTGCCATGTAGGTAAATACTGTGAAAGTGTCACAGATGCAAACAGTGATTTTGTGGTGCAACTAGTGTATACAGAAAGTGTGTTGGGTGAAAAATTTCCAAAAAAGAGATACAGCAAAAAAAAAAGCTAAGAGTTTAACCAGTCAGGATGGGGGATGCCTGCTCTTATGGACATTGGTACAAAAAAAAAGACAGGTTAAAAAAAAAAGTCTTGCTGTTACTTGCCATTGAGAAACTACATTTTGGAGATGCTTATGTTAGCTCTTAGCCTTTCATTGTGTCCATTTTTAACAGCTTCATGATCTGTTTAATTCTCACACAGTTATATAAGCATTATTTCAAGCAGTGTATCAGTTACAGCCCACTGCCTCTTCTCCTACTTGCTTAATGTGTTTACCCCTTGCTAACCCTTGGCGAGCTCTTTCCTTTGCCCTTTCTATCTGCTGTTGCTCTTTATTCCCCAACCATCTCACAGATTTCCTCCTGGAGCAGAGACACCCTGGTGAGGCTGCCTGCTGTTCCAGGCCCCCATTGGTAGCTTGGCCTGCAGCTGTGCCTGCTCCATTGTCAGGTGTGCAGGGAGACTGAGAGGACAACATGGGTCTAGAACTTTCTACTCGCTTGGAATAGATTTTCAAGTGGATGCTGGATCATCAGACACATTTGCAGTACCTTATGGTAATCCCTTCTACCTCTTCCAAGATACGTGATCGTCTCTGACTGCCACTGATTTTTCCCTAGCAGCATGTCAACTCCAGACTGCTCCTGGCAGTGGACTTGTAAATTCTTTGTCCTCATGTTCACATTCTGGAGTGGTGCTTAAGGGTCTGCTCCTTCTGGCCCTGCTATCACTTTCTTTTGATTTCCATCCTCAGTGCATGCATTGCTGTCCGACACTCGTTTTCTTTTCCTACCTAACAGTAATTACTCTCAGGTAAACTTTCAGTGCTTAGTGCCCTTCCAGGCTTGCAAACCAAAACACTGGTTCTTACATACAATTATGTGCTAAAAGAGGAAAGGCAGCAAATAATCCACATCAGGTCTGCCATATATATGTCTAGTAAAAGCTACGGAATTTAAAGGAACTGATGGTACAGTCCCTCCCCTCTTTGTGCATTGTTTTATTCGGGTTGTTGCCTCCTTAGGAAAGGAAAGCTTGATATATGTATGATGTTTCACAGAGACTTCTCCTCAAATGGTTTTGGAGCCATTACAAAGTGATAACAGAAAGCAACAGAAAGAGATAAACAAAAAGCAGCATGCACAGGAATCACTCACCACTGAATTGCAAGTGTCTGAGGAGGACAAGTGGCACCATTTGCACAGGAACACAGTGGGTTTGGACAGGAAGGTGGAATACTGATGGAAATTGGACAAGGCGCTGGGAGAAGGAGAATACAGCCTTAGACCTCAGTGTGAAGCCAATGCACTCAGTATGTCATGCTCCTAGATTTGTGGCAGAAGTAGTCTGGGATCTGTAGTCCAACTCATTATTGTATTTGAAGCCTTACTGGAAAGGTAAGGTGGTATCTCCACCAGCCCAACTCCTGGGCAGGGTACAAACTTCCAGGGGAGAATGCAATCTATGGATCTGCCCTCCTTGTTTACTCAAGCAAATTCCTTTTTTTTTTTTTTTTTTTTTTTTTGAGGGTTGTCTTGTGAAGAAAACATTAATGTAATTCTGTGAGATTTCAGGGGATTCTCCTTGTTGGTGTTATGATAAAGTGTAGCTATTCAGAGCAAGACTAAACTTGGGATGCTAAAACGTTATGAGAAGCATTTTTTTTAAACAACTTCTGTGATTGTGGGCTCTGCCTGAAACAGACAAAATACATTCAAATATATGCCTTCTCTGCTATCAATACTATGAACTATGTAGTCATGCTCCTCCTTGTTTAAAGGACTTATTTATTTTGAGATTTATGGAATTGATTCTGAGAAGTGGTCTTATGCCACAGAGAGAAAAAGTACCAAATGACATTTGTTCTGAATTTAGCATCTTGTGAAAGACAACGTGTGGGATGTGCAGAGCTCTGGCACACTCCTCCTCCCCCACCTCTACTACTGTCTGCAATGAAGGATGTTTTTTGGGAAATGATGGGCAGGAAGAATGAAAAGGAATGGGCTCTCTTCTAGTCTTTGGGGCTATGTTGTATGTCTTATACTTGGTCATAAATTCACATGGCCCCTTATAAAAGGGGAGCAGGTTCTTCTCTATTTTTCTGGAAACTTGCTTGAATTTATGTGCTATGGAAGCCTTCTGCAGGCAGGTTGTTTTTTGTTTCTCTCTTTTGCATTTGTGTGTGTGAAAAACGTAGAATATTTAACCAATATTCTTACAGGAACTGACGTGGCTTGGTTCTATCTGATTCCAGGAACTCTCCCCGGACAGATATGATGGTGGATTCACTTTGACATGCACAGTGGAGAGGGAGCCAGTGCCTCCTCCCTTGCATGGCGGCGTGCTTGGATGCAGATGGGTGGCCTTCAAACAGACCTAATTACTTCTGGTTTTGCATGAAATTGATTTCCATGCAAGGATACTGTGTGCATCTCTAATGGCTTTTTTTTCTCTTCTCTTTCTTTCTCTTTCTTTTCTCCCTTCTGCTTGCCATGAACACACCTCGACAGATGTCAATCATATTCCAGGTAAGTGTTACTTTTGCTGAGATGAAAGGCTGTTTTTTAAGGAGTGCTGGTGGTAAGTTACCAAGGCAGGTCTCACCCTGCTTTCTGCTGGACATCACGAGGTCTGGATTGCACAGCCTTTGCTGAAAGGAGCACTTCATAGTAGCAAAGGTCACAAACTTCCCTCTTCAGAGACTGCATTGTGTTGGTCAGTTAAAGGGATGTTTTCTAAATGAAAATTACATTAAGAATGGTTGCTTGCATTGCTAATTGGGCCTGGCATTGAAAACTGCATTATATACAATTTATTTCTGATACATCTGTGTGTAGTCTGGCATAAAAATCTAGCTTAGTCATTTTCTTTCTCCTACTGCAGTCTACTCCATTTGCTACTCCTACTGATAACATGTTGAATTTCAGTTCTACTAACAAAGGGGTTTTTTTGTCGTTGTTTTACTTTACATTTTTATAAACCAGTGAGTATCTTTCTGGGTGAATCTGAATGTGTGATCTTATTTAGGTATCAAAATTTTATTCCCACCAGGGCACAAATGATTAATTTAAAAGGAAAAATAAATGTGTGTTTCATGTGCTTGTTTATATGTGGAGTTCTTCCACAACAGTGTATGTTACCACAGAGAACTCCAAATCTCCCTCCTCAGATTACTGTCTCATTGTTGACAGGATCAGAGTCCTCCAACTTCAGCTACAAGTGTTAGATGAACTACACCACTTTACTCTAGTCCACATTCTGTTGCCAGTGAAACTTTAGAAACTAATTTTTACCTTGCACTTGGGCAGTTCCACCTGCTTTATCATTACGTGAAACAAAAAATGAGAGCCCAAGAAAGCACCCTACATTGCCCTGTCTGGAGTGGGATAATGGGCAAGTCAAAGCTCTTTTCCTTCTCATCTTTCTGCATAAATTTTGCTAAACCTAATCTGGGAAGAGTTATCTGGATCTGGAATGTATTCCCTCAGAATGTATTGCTTCTTTTCTACACTTGGATAATCAGATCTTGTGCATCACTTCAGAGAGATGCAGGGAGGGCTAGGTACTCTTAGGTATTTTCCTGGGTATTGGCTTCTCTTGTCAGCCCCCCTTTTTGTTCTGCTGAGAACTTTTGCACTCTGTGTGCATCTCAGCCGACAGCAGTGGGAATGGAAGTGGCCAAATGGCAAATGTTGCCTGGCACTCTTTGGAAAGAAAGGCTCTGGTAACTGTGACATTACAATCTTTTCGGTTACCTGTGAGGCTGAAACTGCACCATCTCTGCCTCAGCCTGAGGTGTCCAGGAACTGCTGTTTCCTTTCATCTTGGCAGGATCTTACAGGACATGTGCCAAAGGCTTCGAGTCAAAAGTCTCTCCACGACATGCTGAAGATGTTGATGTCTGTGGCAGAGGAGGATGACTGAACTGGGAAAGCATGGCCTTGCTATGCTCTACCAGTAGGACACATGATATTGTGGCAGTAATGAGCATTGCCTCAGACAACATTAGGGACATCTCCTGGTGTGCAGGAGGTGACAGCATCACTAGTAGGGGCCCAAGCAGAGGGGGCATATCCAGTACAGGACTCTACTGCTGTTAGTGTGGGCACCATGGAGTGGTCCATCCTTCTGCTCTCTGACTGTGCTCTTCTGCCCTACTGCCCTGTTATTCTCATAATTTATATACTTGGATGTGCATTTTTTGTTCTCCCCATTGCTCATACATGTGTTCTTCTTTCAGGACTTCTGTGTGCTTTCTCATGTGGATTTTTTAGCAACATGTGGATTTCTAGTCTCATGTGAATGCTTTTTCATGTGTTCTCTCAGTCATCTGCACGTTTTCAGTCTGAAAGTTGCCCATACCTCATTCCAAGGCTCTGTCACTGTTTACTCCTAGGCAGTCTCATCCCTCTGGCTCTTCTCACCCTCAGGGGTTCACTGGCACTGCTGTGGGACTGGGCAGTGACACGGACCTGCAGGGGCCTTTGGGTCTACACTTCCCCTCTGCCAAGCTATGCAGACACTTTGTACCTTTTTGGCCATCCAGCTATCTATATTGTGAGGACAGAGCCTCAGCCCCTATCAAAATGGTTACTTTAACCATCTACTACTTGAAAGACTACTTAGGGGTTTTATGTGCTGGTGGTAACTCCCCTGCAGGCAGCAGAAGGGCTGTAAAGAGCCCATTGATTAAATGAGTATTAATTGTTGAATAGACTGGTTCAAACTAATTCCCCACTAAGAGGAGGTAGCTGTGAATAGGCTGTGGCTGGCAGCAGTGGTCACCACAGGGTTCTGCTGGGTACATTTACTCCAAGGTGCAAAGATGGTTTTTTTAAAAAGTAAACAGAAATGTGTAGCATAAGCCTTCCCTGGCTATGAGGTCTCTGCTTGTGAAGAAGGGCATTCCAGCAACAGGGGCTCATTGCTACACTCATTTCAAGAGCCAACTTGATCCCATCTGGCTTATTGCACAAATAAAAGAAGTTTTTCAAATGTTAGCCCACCTTTCCTGCAAATGTAGTGCCCCAGTTATAAAATAACAACACCACATTTTGAGGAGTGCCCTGGAGTTGGGATTGTTGCTGTCTGCACTTGGCTGGGTCACTGACTCGCTGTGTCATGTAGAGGAGAAACAGCTTCTTTCAGTACTTAAGTTTTTGCTTTGGGGTTAGAGCTACAGCATCACCTCACCTTCACAACATGGTTTGAGTGCTTGGGCTGAACATTATGGAGTTTAAGAGCCTTAGTACAGAGGTTAAATGCCTGGCTGAGAAGTGGCATGCAGCACAGACCAGAGTGGATGCCTCTGTCACTTCTGCACAATATCTGCTTCTTTCTTTGCACCTTCTATTCTTTACCAGTGGTGTAGATTCTAAAAGATAAATAGTTGGAAAAAGAGCAATAGATCAAAGAGAAAGTTATATGCTCCTGTCTCACTTCTTTTTCTTTTTTTTTTTTTTAGTGGAAGAATATATGCAGGAGAACGAACTAAATATGGTTCCTTGATACCTGGGTGTGTGTCCAAGTTTAAATAGTGCTTTTCTCATTCATACCATGCTTATTCCTATTGTGGGGGAGATCTTTAAATGTTTATGGGGAGGAGGCTAAGAGATTAAGTTCTGGTCATTTGGCTGTCATGATTTTACTGCTGACTAGTGTTTGCATATAACTGAATGGACAAAACCCAATAGACATTAGCTAGGTAGTTCCTAGAGGAAACAAAAGTCCTTGTTTTCCTGAACAACTCCTTCATAAAGATGCAGATATTGTTGCAAGCATAAGCATATTAGCACATTTTTGATCCAAGTCTTTGTCTTTAATCTTTTAAACTCCATCTTTAAATGCTTCTTTCCCTTCTTCATCCCAGGTCTGCTGTTTCAATTGGTCTCCCTAACTCCATGTCATAGGGTCATTTAAGCAGTACCTGTATGCAGGCTTCTGCTTCCTTTAAGAAAAACTCTGCTTTTAGGCCATGAAAATGATGAGTTTCAGCCCATTGAAGGTTCCTGTTTGCAGAAGGTACTAGGTCAGCGTAGGAATCCATCTATGCCATATTGTCAGTGCCATTCATCAGGAGTTTGAAGCCAGTATGTGTGGGCTTAGGTTCTTCTTCATAGGTGCCACCATTATTTTGATTCTTGCATGCCCTTTACACAGGTACTGTACCCTAAGGGGAATTTCTTGCACTGGAATGTGAATAGTTTTTAGTTCCATGCCACTGTATTTGCAAAAATATGGCAGTAGTAATCACTGGGGTGAGAGCAAGAATTCCTCTATCCCAGAAGTGTCTTTTTATGAAGGTAGATGCTTTGGAGGAAGTTTAAGAAACCATGACAGCATAGGTCTTGTCCCAGTACCTTGGTGCTTTCTGGTAACTACTGTTTTAATGACTTTTTGACCTGATTCTGCTTCCAGATTGTGTTCTACAGTCACTGGTGAACATATTTTCTCTGGATGTGTTCAGTCTTTGTTTTTCTTAATCCACTGTATCTTTTAACTCCACTGTATCCCGTGATGACAAGTCCCATTGTTTAATCATTGAAATGTGGAAAGTACTTTATTTCAATTGTTTTTACATCTGTTACTTGAGAATTTCATTCAGTAACTCCTATTTTTTGTTCCTCACAAATAAAGGAAAGGGTATTTCCTGTTCTCCTGCTCTGTCTTAATTGGGGTTTTATTTCAATCATATATATTTTCAGAGATACCTTTTCTAAGCTGAAGAACTGTGTTCTGTGTCTAACAGTTCTTTTCCCAGTTTCTGCACCTACTTGATCAGGTGCTCTAATTTGCAGTGATACACATGTTATGGATCAGTCATAAAATGCATTCTCCCTCAGGTCTTGCTATGTGCAGACATTCTCTTGTGCATGTGGCCATCTTTGTGAACACTTGCGTGTTTGTTTTCATGTCTTCAAACACCACCGTGCTTGTAGCCCTTCCTCTGCAAATACTTATAGGAGTATGCCACATGGAATGTCAGAATGCTGTTTCTGCTGGGAGTGAAAGGAGATAAATGGTTTGATCACTACTGCTTCCATAGATGTTGGGATAAACAACTTTCTCTTTGGTTTCTATCTCATGCTCTTATTCCTTTGATCACTCAAAGTAGATGCCATTCACCCTGACTCACTGCCCCTGATAATGACAAAACCTATCCTGGAATGACATAGCAGAGGAAGGAAAGGGGATGGGAACGAGGAGCTAGCACAGCTGCTGTGTGTAATTGGATTGGAAGGGGGCCTGCGGCTACAATAACAGAACTGCACTCCCGGCTGGGCTCGCTGCTGGGGCCGGAGAGCAGCCCCTTGGCTGCCGTGCATGTCGTGGTTGGATCCAGCAGAACTGACCTCCCCAGCCTGTGCTACTGCTTTGCCTGGTTATTTTTTTTTGGCCCCATGTACACCAGCAGCCAAGGAATCAGGTCACCCTCTTGGCAAAGCTGTCCTGTCTAGCAGGTAAAAGGTCTGAACTAGGCCACACATTTCTTCTTTATCCATTCTTGACATCTCTCAAGTCAAGGGTTTTGCTTGTTCTTCCGAGTCCCATCCTTTGGCCCTGCTGGAATGCCCTCTTTTTTGGTACCTGGGGATTCTTAGGAAATTTTCCTTGGACTTTGGGTTTTAGAAAACCTCAAAATACTGATTTTATGAAGACCACATGGAAGACAAGGAGCTTGTCAGCTCTCTTCCCTAATAGAAAAGGGAACTACAATAGAGTTGGAGTATGAGGATCAGAGTAAAGAAATGCCTATTTGTTAAGGAGTTGCTAGTTTTACTCCAGTACTCATCAGAGTGCTCCTCTCTATAGTGGATGTTATTTTATTTCTGGAAGAGTCCTTTGTTTGCATGATTTCTTTCTTCACCTTTGCCATAAAGGATTTTGTGCATATCCTGGGGTAGAGGGCCTGATATCCTATCTCAGACATACATTGCAGCTGGCCCTTTTATTGTCTGAATGGGTCATGGAGCCTGATGCCCTGAAAAGAGATCTTCTCCGGGCAAACTTGCCCCGGGGGAGTTCTGGGTTGCTGCTGCTGCCTGACAGTCTCTTTCCCCATTCATTAGGAGCTTTTGGGCTAATCATTTGGTAGCATCATTAAAAAGAAGCTACGGAGGCTGCCTGCCTTAGCAGAGGGATTGAGCAGAGCGTGCACACCCCGGCACACGTGCACAGCCCCGGACCATGGGCCCTGTGGCACGGGACAGGCTGGAATCAACGAGATGAAGGAGTCCATCTTCCTTTGTTACTGCAGTCACTTGTCACTCTCAGCTGTGTTTTGTGCTGTCCCCACCTTCTTACGTCTCGTGGCTTTATTTTCCATTTAAAGTGCTAAATACTAAAATGGGGTGGGAGGGAGCAGGATTCAAACTGTTTCCAAGGTTTCCCGTATTTTTTTCCTCCACACTGGAAATTGCCCCTAGCAAACCCTTAAAGATGAAGGCTGCTGTTTAACTACATTGTTCTTTCATATCATTGTACTCTGAAGCTACTTTTAAAAATGTCCTTCTGGCTTCATAAGACTCCAGTTTTTTATTATTATTATGTTAGCCCTTTGTACAATTAGAGCCACTTAATTTTACTATTGTGATATAGAAAGCATATAGCTTACAATTTTATTTTTTTTTTTTAAGTAGTTTGAAATGTTTCTTTGAGATTAAGGGAATTTCATTTTAAACTTTAAGAAAATAATACTGGTTGGGTAGTAGTTAAAGAAATATTAAAAAATCCTTTCAGACCTAAATAGGAAAAGTCACTTGTGGCACACATAAATCATGGCCAGAGAGCGGAGTTTGTGTCTTCTGCCCTCAGCAATGGACATATTATTTTAATAACAAACTGACGTTCTGAAGAAACAGGCTGCTTTCTCTTCACATTACTGCTGAATGTTCAGAGAAGCTGGGTCTCCAGAGGCTGACTACAAACAGATGTTTATCATTACCTAAAAAAGCCTGCTGAGAGTTTTCTTCTGAAGCCGTGTGCTTGTCCTTACTGTCACTCATGTTTGAAGTTCAGGAATAGAAACTCACCAGATTGTTGAATTTGACATAAAATTTCTTTACAGGCAGATAAGCCATTTATTCTGAGGTGGGTTTATCCTAAACCTTTCCCAGACCGCTTACTACACACCATTTTTGTTGGGCAGCAGTTCTGTCCAGTCAGTGAATAATTATAAGGATGACCAGATTGGTTTAGGAAAAGCATGCAACACCTTGGCCATTAGAGCTCATGCTGGTTTTTATCAACTTTTCCCAAGTTCTACCCTTACAGCTTTATAATCAAAGCTTCTTGTTGAAAAAAATCTAAGATTTAAAGGAAAGTATGTTTCACCTGGATTTAGGTGGAAAATCTGATTTTCTTATAGGATTCTTCTGAAATGGGATGGCTACTGGTACAAACAGTGGTAGAATGTGTGAGTAATGTGCTTTAGGGCCTAACAAGTTCATTTATATCCTGAGCCTGCTAAAATATTTGCTTGTCTTTATGACTGCTGCCCAGATAGCATGGTGATAGGTGTCCCCAGTGATCTGGAAAAATCTGGTCTTGTTTGCAGGTCTGAACAATTTGTATAGCTCTTGCACTGGTTTGTTGGAAGCCATATTAATTTCTTACAGTCCGATACCAGGTGTTACCCCATTCCACCTTGAGGTGGCTTTGACTTTTATGATTTGAAAATTGTTTTAGTATCTTATCATGTCTTGAAACTGATGTAAAGGTGAGACAACTATATCATGTCACGTTTTCCACATTGATTTTACTCTGACTTATTTGAGGCCTTTGTTGCACATGCTGCAAATGTCACAGGTTTTCTATCTCAATGGCTGAAGGTTTTGGTTGCTAATGACATTTTCTTGGAGATAAATACACTCATTTTCACTCCTACTTTAAATTGCAAGGCAGGAATATTTTCAGATGAGAAAAGCTGATATTTTATTTCATTATTTATATTATTATTTTATCTAATAATGTATCTGGAATTGCGTTGGTGTTCTCTTTGTTAAAATAAGGGTCTCTGTCAGTGGACAGCTTATGATACAATAGTGTTTCTTTGCTCTGTCTCCAAGTCCACCCTCCTTTTTCTTCCTATTTTAAAAAAGGAAAAAGTAGCATTGAGGGGGAGGGCATTATTTTTCATTAATGCCCCTGCTTTCATTGTCCGGTTGGAACTAGAGGATCAAGAGGTACATACAATACTAGTGCCACAGCTGCCGTGGTATTTCAAGTCTATGAGGAAGCAGGAAATGCCAGAATATTTCTTAGGGATACTTTATTTTGCAGGCATTTGAAGCAAGGCCCCATGGGGGCTCACCATATTGTGCTGATCTGGGGGTGTGCTCGCTCCTCAGCTGCAGGCAAAGGGCTGGTGGGGATGCATCTGGCTGGTGTGCCTGACAGATAGGGCACATGGCACTGGCCTTCTGTGGGTAGGGACAAAAAGGGGCATGGACATCCCTGACACTTTGACATTTTTAAAGCTCCTCTGTGGCTGGTGGAGAGAAAATGGATCTTCTTATGGTGCGATTTAGGGTGTTCAATGTAAACTCTTGCTTTGAACCTTCTCTGGAGGTTTCTCTTTGTTCGTGTCCAAGTGGACAAACCCCCTGCCATCTCCAGCAGCTACACCTGTTGGTGCTGGGCCTCTTAGGTGTGACTTTCCTTTCCCACAGTGTACAGGGCCTCAGGGTCCCTATCTCTGCTTTGGATCCAATGTCCCCTCCCTGTTCAGCCAGCCTCTGCTGTGTGTCATACTGACACCTGATAGCCTTTTCACTTTTCTTTGCCATTGGTACAGGGATTCTGTGTGTTGTGTGTCCTAACAATTATACTTTTGTCTTCCTGCCTTTTACAGTGACTTTGGAGTGTCCATTTGATCAGACTTAAGATTTGCCTGTCAAGAATGATGGGGTCAGTGGCCATAAATAGAGACACAAATTCAACCCACTCTCCATGCAGAGCAAGTGATTCACTGAATTTTATATTGTAATTTAAACCAAAAGTGTCCTTCAGTATCAAATCTGCTATGTTTATTGATAGCTAAAAGACCTAATAAAATCTAAACCTATGTCGTATTTCTAATTATTTTTCTAAATCCACAATAATCTTCAAGAACGTTAAGGTATTTGCATTCCTTAGACTGTACAATTATTAATCCCCTTATCTGGCTTGAAGTTCTCTGTGGGTGAACATATTCTTAGGATGATCTGGATTTTAGATTTCTTCAGCCACTGCAAAGGAAAACCATAAAAGAGAAAGGAATAAACAAATTCAAACTCAGCATGCTGCTTGTTGAAAATTCTCATTCTAATAGATTCATTTGACCTCTCAGCCTCCGTGAAATTAAAAAGTCACAGCCCTGTTTGATTAAAAAAACTGACTTAAAATATGGTGTGTGTGGTGTGTGTGTGCATGTATCGAAGCCCCTGCCATACTAAGTGCTATGAGAGGTAGGAGATCTGAGAAGGAATCCAGCTAAGGGAGGTTGGTCAGGGAACCAAGTAGGAAACAGGTCCCTTATGGCTTGAGTGTGTAGGACTTGATTTCTGTTATGCTGGTTCTGTGATCTCTCTGTGTCATGAAATTCACTTCATGCTTAATGTCTTGGGCATCAATATATATAGAGAAATATCTAAACAATATTTGTATGAATACAGTACAGTAAACATATTTGAAAATTGGGCCTAGAAATAGATTTTGATTGAAACAAACAAGATTTTTGCCAGAAAGAATTATCAGAGTGAAGCAGCCCAAGTAAACACTGCAACCTCATCTACAGAGCTGACAATGACTGTCCCTGCTGAGAGGAGCTGTGCCACTTTCTGGCTTTACCTTCAGTTATGAAACTGAAGAGTAGCTTTAGCTATAGGGCCATAAAGTAACATACTGTCCTAGGAAACTGAATCTGCAGTTCTTCCCAGAAAGGGTGTGGAGGTGTATTTAAATAGGTACAGGTAATTTTTTTTAATCCTTGCTGTATCTGGTGTACTGGTGTCTAATTAGTAAGTGTGAGCAGTGTTGATAGACTCCTAAAAATACACGATGAAGCCACATGTTCAATAATGATAGCTTTGTGTATGTCTGTGCATTTAGAACAGAGGTTTCATCTGAAGCAGATGTGGTGTGATCATGGCCTCCCTTTCACTGACCACTGCAATCTTGAATTTAAGTCTTCAGCTGAGGAGAAGTTATTTCTGTATCTCTCCAGAGGAGCAATAGCTCACTGCAGACTGTCATTGCAGACCTTGGCTTCCATAGCCCATTTAGCTATACTGGTGTGCAGTGCTTCTGGAGTCACCCCCCAAGGGATATGCTGAGCCCCAGACACAGTTCTGCAATGAGCAGCAGGTTTTTTCTACCAGTGACGGATGCTTTCCTGCTCAGCTGTGGGCAGCAGCACCTGAAAATGTTTGTGTCCTGTGTGCTACAACCATACTTGATCTAGTTCAAGTATGTGAGCTCCAATCCTGACAGGTATTGGACTGTGACCAGTGTGCATGGATATTACTGCTTCTTTTTCAGTTTTGTTCTTTTTCTCTTACTTCCTCTCTCTCTCTTCCCCTCTCTCTCTCAGGCCTCTCACACCTGATGATGAGTGAACAAGGTAAGTCCTTCCACTTTCCTCTTTGTTTCAGGCACTGATCATGAAAGAGCTTTGTCCCTGCTGCTTTTCTGGGCTGGGCTTTGCATAACAAAAGCAATTAAGTGTACTGAGTGCCAGTCAAGCCTTTTGCATTTTTGCCTCTGTGTCCCATGAGCCAAGGCTTCATGTCAACCTGGGACTCAGATGCCCAGGAGGGAGCATGAAATGATTCCATGGACAATAAAAAGGTATGCATCCCCTTTCCATGCAGCCCACAACTATTTTATCTTGCCATTTCTTTCTTCTTGTGCCAGCTGTAATGACTCCCACTTCTGCCTACTAAGTGTAGACCTCAGTGTTGGTCTTTATTTTAAGAACACAATTATTACAACAAGTATGTTAATACCCCTTGTGGCATGATTCTAACTCATTATGAATCCTGAGGAAATTTGCATATAATGGCCTGTAAGTCCCGTGTCGACAATTTAAAATATTCAAATATACACAGAACAAGATGGTTGGAAAGAGCAACAGGGCTAACCCCATACTGGGCTATAAATGGGATCTAGGCCCAGATCAGAGATCACATTTTAGTATCTCAGCCTGCACTGAGTTACAGATCTACTGGCTGTGATATGATGGGATAATTAGTTCCATTTTGCACTACGAGGGTGTGGAGTAAGAAGCTGGTGAGAACAGATGAAGTGAAGAGGATTGTGGTTCTGTTTTCCTCTGACAGTGCCTATGTCTTACCGAGGGTAAAGAGGACTTAGCAGGCACTCCTGATGCCTTCTAGTCCTGTGAATGCAGGAGTGAGGTGATTTAAGACTTAATCCAAGGTGTGTGCAAATGGTACTCTAGGAAGGCCAGACCAAGTGTTTGTCTATGGGAAGAAAACGTAAGTTTTGACTCTAAAGCCTGATGAAGCCTTCCTAGACTAGATGTACACAAAAGTTTTTTTGGCATTAAGTAAGCATATATCTGAGGATGGACAGTCCAAGGAGTTAGTAAGATAGTACATAGTGCCTGTGAAAGCTAAAGAGTAATTAGGTGCTTGAGTAAACGAAACATAATTTCTATGTATCTCAGTGAAATGTAGAGAGACTTAAGACATAATCAGATTTTATTCTGTTTTTCAAGACAGATGTCTGCTCTGGGGTCATGAAAGCTTAGGTAGCAATCATAAGTGACGTAGGGGCTTACTTAGCAGTTTCTGTACTGCTAAACATCTCTGTGTGGTAGGAAGGGTAGAAAAATCAGGCTCTTTACAGTTGAATGTCAAGACCACGCTGTCTGGCATGTGGAGCATCTGACTGAACTCTGGAAAGCATTGGGCTCCTTCTCTGTCCCCACTTACTGTTCAACTGTGCTCATGGCTCAGAGGTCGTGCTTGTTGAAAGACCATCCTGCAGACAGGTGCATTCAGCATGTCTGAGTTGCTCAGGATGCAAGCTGTTCTGACAGAGGCAGGCATGTTGGAAGTGATCAAAATAGTTGATGGCCACTTTCATTCTCAATAACACTGAAGATTTCTTTGTAGTAGTCTGTGATTTAGCACTGGATTATGTGAACAGTTGCACATGACCATTTAAATTACAAGTTGCAACCCAGCTGGCTCATGAAGACTTGCATGACCTATTCAGGCCACTCATCAGCACTTTCTAGACTCCCTCATCTGGCAAAAAAATGTGAAAACTATTGGCTTCTGGCAACTTCAGCCACCCTTGTTCATGTGTGACACGTCAGGGAACAGTGGCTTCTTATTTCTTGCCAACAAACTCACAGATTATGCCTTTTGATAAATATTTACTCTCCATAAAAATATGATAGATATGAAATATGTAAATGTATATGTGTGAGTAAATATGCAATGTCAACATTATATACAAATACATTAGCTCTGGTGGGTGAGATGTGTTTAGCAAATATATTACCATGAGATTTTTCTTTTTCCTGTCCTATTCTGTTGTTTCCCTTGCTGTTTTGAATTTGACATGGATTGAGGCATATCACTGGCGTGGTATTGCATGAGCAGTTTGCATTTCTCAGTAGAAAATCAAATTAAAGCTTAACCAGGCAGCTGCTGATTGTACTGTCAATGGTTTAAGCTTTGCTTTGTGCTTTAGTTGTGGTGTGTCTCTTGTTTTTCCCTTGACAGTGTGTTTTGTTGGGTTTGGCTGCTAGATAAATATGCTCATTTCCTTGTTTTTCTGAGTATGGCCAGTGACATATATTTTCTGGTTTTTTATGCTTCCTCCTTCTCTTCTCTTTTGCCTCCTCCATGGTGGACACCTCTCTTCTTCCTCCTCTTAACTGGATGCACACCTTCCTGTCTGTAGGTAGAAGTAAAGGTAGAGATCACATTCTTTCTATGACTTCATTGCTTGTAAAATGTTTGTTGATGGACAAATTGTATTTTTACGCATGTGTTTCATATTGGAACTTAATGCTTTTATTTTGAAAAGTCTCTTAACAATCTTTTGTATTAAATTATGGAAGAAATATTTATTAAGATGAATGCTTTGAGGCCTTCCTAAGAGATGTTGTTTTCTCCCTATTCACACTAAGTATGGGCTGTGCAGTGTCAGGGCATCTGTAGCTGCTGATGCTGGGGTGCAAAGTTCAGTCAAAGACAGAGCCATAGGCCAGTGAGCTGATCCTGCTGACACTTGCACTGGAGTGATGCCACTGCTGGTAATTTTGCTGCTGGTGTTGGTGGCAGCAGAACCTGGGATTGTCCAGTACCCCTCAACAATGGAGGTTTTTTGAGCAATTGTTTCTTCCCCTGGCTCTGCTTCCCATCCTTTGTGTTAGCACTGAGGTGTTTTTCAAAGAGAAAGTGAGTTGCAGAAAAGCTGTAGAGGAAGCAGAAGTGATCAGCACTGCTAAACAGAGAGGTCCATTTCCTTTGCAGCCCAGTACAGCACAGGGCATGCAAGACTGCTCTGGGGCTCCAACTTGCTCTTCAGCAGTTCACACCTATCTTAGGCATGTAGAGGGCAGTCATTGATCCCTTATTGGAACTGGCAAAAAGGCAAAATGCTGCTATGGGTCTTCAGTTGGAGTAGAAGGAAAAGTGAAGATTGATTGATAAATTTTAAACATGGCTTGAGAAAAATCTTTTTTTTTTTTTTTTTTTGATACTGTTTTTCAATGAGAAAGACTTAAAGGTTTTGTTATGCTGAGGCTTACTCTGTTTCAATGAATACACTGCTAAAGAATCTGATCTATTTATTACCATGATTAGGATGTTGCTTGTGTCCATGCCAGTAAGACATTGGGGAATGAAATGACTGGTTGTGCAGCTATGAATTTGGGAGGGATATGAGCTCAGAGGATTTGTTCATAATAACTTTGCTTTAAGGCACAAGCAGTCTCTGCTCAGTAATTACTACTCCTGTAATACCCGAATTCTGGGGAGCACAATGGCGTATTAAACACCTCAATTTGCATGATTCCTTTTTCTGATGCCCAGCTTTCTTATAAAAATTTTGTCTTCTTGAATTCTCTGTGATGGAGTACATTATGTAATCCATATTATTTATTCTGTTTTGAGGTTGGAAAAATATTCCAATAGTTTTCCTATTCTCTCCAAACTTGGGTGATAGAGGGTAATGCCTAGGCTGTACTCAAACTTATATTCTCAGCAAGAGGTGAACATCAGAACATAATAATCACATATATACACTGTAAGAAATATGAGAACTTGAAGCTCTAAGCACACCATATAAAATGTTACTGTGCCTCAACACAGCTGCCAATAATTCAGTTAGCTGATGTATGGCTTAGTGTGGTTTAAGGGTCAGTGTAGATCAGGGCAAGTCCTCTGTGATGTTAGTTCCTGTTCCTTTCTTGGGTGGCATTTATGCTTCAGGTCAGCCTGTGTAAAACTAAGCTGAAGGTCTTTTCCAAAGCAAATCTCCTAACTGAGCTGGTAGGCATGAGGATTGTAACATATAGTCCACAATTAATTCATATGTACTGAAATTAAATTTATTGTATGACTGAGTGAAAATATTGTTTCACTTCCCAGCTATGTGCAGTTTTTAGCTGTGGTTATAGCAAGTGACTTTATCAGCGACCCATCAGTCTGTGTGAAAAATGGCATTGCTTTCAGAGGGCTCAAACAGTTGTTTTCAACCCACACATGGCTTTCAGCTCACAGAGAAAGTGGTACCAGATGCCTTTAGTGCTCACATGGAAGGTTCATATGTTTTTGGCATTCTTGTAGTTTTAGTAAAAACTGGAAACAACTCTGTCTCATCTCATGTATATAGCCAAAGGATATGATGCATTTGATTTCATAAAACTTCTTCACAATGTATAGCAGTCTGTGATCTTGCATTCATCATGTAAAGCAAGTGTGTGATTAGTTGTTTCCACTGCAGTAAATTGGCTTTTTCTGCATCTGTCCTTTTTAAAATTTTACAGGAGATGTTAAATTTTTTTTTTAATACGTTCCTGGAAAGTTGATGAAGGTGAAGTGTACGTGTTCTGGGATAATGGCCGGAGTAGTTGAGATACAGACAAGCACCTGGATATCACTTGCATTTTAGCCTGAACTGAGTTTTCAGGTTAAATGCATTGAGTTTTTATTTGGTGTATGGAACTGGTCATGGAGGTGAGGTAAATGCGTGATTAGCAAGGAGGACTTTTGTTTAGTTTGGCAAGAATTGCTGAATATGGCTTCTTTTCAGGAAAGGTACTGGCAATTAAGGAGCAATTATATTCATTTTACTTCCCTAGCACTTCCCCACAAGTAAATGATATCAAAGGGAATTATAAATATCCAACTCTAATTTTCTACTGGAGTTAAGGAGTAATTACCCTCTTCCATATTATTGTTGTTTTGAAAGTCTTTGTTAAGGAAATGATTATTTGCCATTTTGCTACCTTCCACCATGTGGGTTTTGTTTTACCATCGCTCTTGGTTTGCATCTGACTTCTACTGAGGCTCATGTCCCCTGTGAAAATTGCCTGTATTCCTGGTGGGAATCTGCTATTTTCAGTGAATTAAATCCTTTGTCTTCTTGAAGGCAATAGCAAAATTTACACTGAATCCAGCGGGCCAAGAACCCAAAGAACTGGAAAGTCCTAAATGTCCTCTCTGACTCAGAGAACAACCAGTGAGGCTGGTTTCTGGGTGTGCACAGGTCACCCTGTAGCACCTATGTGGTCTGCAGACTGCTGGTTCTTCTCTAAGGTGTGTGGATCCTTCCTTCCATCAGTAGTTGTGCTTGGTGTTAACTACACAGCTGCCCACTCATTTTCAGTATGGAAGCAGGTTTTGTCTTAATTATCAGAGAGAAGTGAAAGAGTGGGATCTTTATAAATGCATGTTTTGTGGACCAAAGGCTACTGCCAATTTCCCTGTTTAATAATCAGCATTGCAAAACCAGATTTTCTGCTTTGGTTCTAAGTTCCCTTAACTAAAGTAGGTCTTTCAAGTCTTGCAAGGTTTGGCATTGCTCTCAGGGAATGAGGTTCTTATTTCTTTGAGATGTTCAATAACATTGACCTGAAGGTAATGGCACAGGAGAAATGAAATAGCATTTGTGGGCTTGAATAGAAGGAAATGACTGGACCTTACTGATCTGGAAAATATTTTGAAGTTCTTTTTCACCAGTAATACCATTAGGATTTGTACAGGATTGCTTCAGAAATTGTGTAGCCAGCAGGACCAGGGCAGTGGTCATCCCCTGTACTTGGTGAGGCTGCATCTTGAGTCCTGTGTCCAGTTCTGGGCCCCTCACTTCAAGAAAGACATTGAGGTACTGGCCTGTGTCCAGGGAAGGTTGTTGGAGCTGGTGGAGGGTCTGGAGCACAAGTCTGGTGAGGAGCAGCTGAGGGAGCTGGGGGTGTTTAACCTGGAAAAAAGGAAGCTCAAGGGAGACCCTCTCACTCTCTACAACTACCTGAAAGGAGGCTGTAGCCAGGTGGGGGTCGGCCTCTTCGTCCCAGTAACAAGGGATAGAATTAGGGGAAATGGCCTCAGTTTGCACCAGGGTGGATTTAGATTGGATATTAGGAAAAATTTCTTTATGGAAAGAGTTGTCAAACATGGGAACAGGCTGCCCTGGGCAGTGGTTGGCTCGCTAGCCCTGGAGATGTTTAAGAGTTGTGTAGATGTGGTGCTTATGGACACAGTTTAGTAGTGGACTTGGCAGTGGTGGGGGTTGGACTTGATGACCTTAAATGTCTTTTCCAGTCTAAATGGTTCTATGGTTGTATGTGAATAAGTCCAGCTGAATGGCCAAGAGTTTATGCAAATGTTGAAGTGAAACATCACTAGCAAATTAAATCGCTTGTGCTCTCTAAATGTCTAATTATACAAGGCAAAAAACAACACTACATTTGTCTTGCCAGCTTTGGCAGTGGTTTTTAAGCTCTGCTTTGCCCTGTAAAGTATCTTAATATTGGGTTTTAAATGTGAATATTGTATGGTTTTGGTTTCTACAGTTAAAAGTATTAAGGAAAGGACTCTAAAGTATGTGTGGTAGTGGGTTTGTTTTTCTTTGGTGAGCAAAAATTCCTGCATTATTGTAAGTATGTTGACTTTCAGTTTTAACTTTACTCTTAGTGACTATTTAAAAAATCAAGCATTTTATTTTATGGTTAGCAAATATCGAATATGCAAAACCTCTTTGATAGAATCAAAGCCCCTTGAATGAAGATGTTATTCTTCTGGAATAAATTTTTTTTGTAAGTGAATTTTTGCTGCTGGTTTCATATTTTATTTAGGGAAAAAATAAATATTTTTATGTAATTTGTTGAAGTCTGATTAGAGGTGTCTGATAGTCAATGAATTTCAAATGTAAGGCATTGAGTGGCATTTCTGCATGTCATTCCTCCTATATTCCAGTGGTGATGACATTTTCTAAATTTTGGGGAATGAAGTCACTTAAATGTTCCATATCAGCTAATGCAAAGAAATAGATGTTTTATCCTTCTTTTTTATGCGTTATGCTTATTATACATTATTCTTCTTTCTAATACATTTGTGAACACAAACATATGACACATTAAATAGGACAGTTCAGGTAAATTATTTTTGTTTCTGCTTATGAACATATGTTTTTACAAATATTGTGTATGCATAAGATAATGTGTTAAGTATTTTGTAGGTTATAGGTAATTAATTTTTTCTTACGTGTTCTCTTTCTGCCTTGTTTTTAAACTGTGTCTTTCTGATTTATGAATAAACAGCTGATTCTTCACTGCCTTTCATTTTAATTAAGAAGAAAGATTCCTGTGAGAGTTAAAGGCATTGTGGTTGTGTTGTGTGTAAACAGGAGCTAAAATATTGTCATCTTAGGCTGTATTGTAGTCTGTTTTCAGTGAAGCTCAGGTTTCTCTCTGCCCATGCAGAGTATTTAATTGATATCATTGAAAGGCTTTCCCCCCCCCTTCCTCTGTTTTCTTCATTTGAGGCATTCAGTGGTGTGTAGAGATGCAGAGGTAGCAAAACAGGCCACGTGCTTTGTAAAAGGCTGGCTAATAGCACTTTTGATGGATGTCTGATTTTTAAAGTGCTGTATCTTTCATTAAAATTTACATGTAAAGTAAGGGCAAGCACAGTGACATGAAAGCTAATGCAAGTTGCACATCTTGACATAATAACAATCACAAGAAACTGGAGATCCCAGATGGCAGCTTGGCCTTTGCCATCCTTTTAATAAGCTACTAACTGCTAATTATTGCACTGTTATGGGCAAGTTAATTTACTGTTGACTCTTAAAGAGACATTGTGCATTTTCCTGACATTCAGGGTTTTCAGTTTAGATTTGAAAGTGTTTTTTCTCTGTGGATTGAAACCCTTCCAGTGGATGGTAACAAAGAGACAAAGAAACGGAGCGGGAAATGGCACATAATAAATAAGCTGTGTGTTTTTTTGACAATAGCAGAATATAGGGTTGTGGTGGTTTGGTCCTTTCTAGGGCATGGGTTTATAGCTGAAAAGAACACTAGTATGTATATTAAATCTAGGATTTGAGTTTTGCATTTAACAGCAAATGCAGAGGTAGTATTATTGCTAAAATAAACAGAACGTCTTTCCCTTAAGTAATTGAAGCTTGAGATTCTGGAAATAAGATAAACTAGAAATAGAAAATCAAAATTACATGTTCATTTATTTTACCAGAGATGATTTGAAGGCAAAATTCCAACTCACTAATTTGAAAGCTAAAACATCCACTATATTTAAAAAAAAAATCTTAATTTTCATGTTGCTTACCTGGTTGTCATATTACAGGGAAGGAGTGTTATCTATAAAACATAAAATTTTTTGAAGTGATGTTTTTCTTCCAGTTGAAATGGACATTTAGTAATGAGACCAGTCAGGGAGAAGTTTTGATCTAAGAACCTATTTAGGAATGAAGGAACAGCTGCAGTTTAAATGGACTCTAATTCTCACAGTTAATGCTGTTTTGTGAGTGCATGATTGTCTGTGATAACGTTTGGGAGGAGTGTGGTGGGTAATAGCTTATTTCCTGGGCTTTATGGTAATGCAGCAAAGTGATGATAATGCCATCAGGAACTGAAACAGACCCTGTCACACACATCAGACAGTCCTGCAAAAATAGGAAACCCTGTGAAAGAGGGGAGTTTCCTGTTTTAAGGCTCCTTGTGGCCTTCTGTGGACTAGACAGATAACATTATGGTATTGAACAGTTTAGAAAATATGTGCTGTGTAAGCTGGATCTTATGCATTAAAAATAAGAGCTTACAAACAGCAGCCTTGTTTGCTGTGCTTTACCAGCTGGTAAATATTTTGACTAGAGATCAGGGAATAACATGCCATGCAAATGGTTGTAAAACTGTTACTGTGAAGAAGGTCATGCGTCCTCAAACCACCCGATATAATGCACTCAGTATCACGTGTGTCAGTTGTCAATTCATGTCCAATGGGGTGTGATTTTCCCCGCATCAGTATTTTGGGTTTTGATTCTGATTTGGGCAAAGCACATCTTCCTGTGACACCCAGCACCCTTCACTTATTTGGCCATGCTCACCCTTTCATGGAAGTAGAGCTCCTTCTCATGCTGGTTTTAATTTCCTCATTTGTTTCAAGAACCTTGATAATTTTGAGTGCATGTATAGAAATCAGTACTGATAGGCTATGAAATAAGGGAAGATAATAGAAAATACCACTGCTGAGAGCAAGGAATCAGGCATGAATGCAGCACTTACAGGTTGTGACATTCATTTGTTTTGAAAGCTTTTTTGTTTTGAAATTTTGGTTCCTAATAACCTACCCTGCAAGTTGCTGTGCGGAGTCTGCTGTGTTCCCTTAACAGCTGGAGAAGCCTATAGAAATTAATGGTGTTTTGCACTTGGGAACGTGTTGTGTACCTACAGGGATAAAAAATCCCAAAATTCCGTTACAGAAGGATTTTCTGTGAGATATTGGTCTTATACTAGATGTGCTTTTTATACTGAGAGGTTTGTTGCAAGGGTATTAAGAGCCATATTCTTCACTTCTCTGAAAGCATTTTATTGTGACAGACCTGATACTGAAGTAAAGGAAATGCACTGATGTAAAAGAAATAGTGCAGGGAAGAATCTGACTAAAACTGTTCCAGCACTAACTTGAGGGATTTTTGGATCGTTCTCACTAAATTATGGCCTTAATTCTCTTGTTAAACATTGCAAAGCTTTTAACAGAAACGGTTCTTTACCGGCACTGCTTTGTGGGGAAAGGTTTTAAACAGAACTGGTACTTTTAGGATTTGTGTACACAGTTGTCACCATTAAAAAGTCAGTAGCATTTGCCAAGCAGTACCACACAGTGGTGCCTGAGAAATCACCTCCTCTCCTACGGTAGAGCAGGAAGATGGTATGTAGTATTTGTAGGTAAGTGTTTATGATTTGATTCTGTCAACTGCATGCATTTTAATCAAGCTTTTCTATCAAATTGCAGTTTGATTGGAGAACTGCTTATGGGGCAGATTCTTTCTAAAGCAAAACGTGATTCCTTTTAATTGACCAAATTTTTTTTATTGAAGGCTTTTAAAAAATTCAGTATTTGCTCTAAAATAATATATCTTTGTGATTTTTCATTGTTAGTAGTGGCAACAAAAATGTATAATATGTTAAAATAATTGTATTTTAGAGGGAGCTGGGGTCTTATTAGGTACAGTGAATTGTGTGAAGCCAGCATTATGAAGCACACACCTTTATTCCCCTAATTACTGGTATATTAATAATGACCAGGTTGATGATGAATGTTCTGATCACCAGCTGGGATCAGATAATTACATTTGATTATGTAAAGAGTTAGTTGCTATAAGCCTTGAAATATTAAAACTTGGCTAGAATAAATATCACTGAAGAACCTTTGTCTTTTATGTGTGTATACAGCTGCCTGTTCTCTGAGCAATTCTTGATTCACTCGATAATGTTTGGAATCAAACTGTGAACAGTTATTTTCCAGCCCTGTGAATGTTGATAAAAGGATCTTGCATAGCTGTTGGCTTGTCCTGTGAGGGGAGAGCACATTGCTGCATCGCAGCACAGGGATTACAGGCTCTCTCCTAGCTCTGCATTAAAGATGTTGCAAGCTTTTATAAAACCCAGGGCAGCCCCAGCACCACTGTGCATTTGCATTTCCCAGCTCTGGCAAAGGGCACCCACGTTTCAGGCACCAGTGCCTTGCAGGACTGGCCAGCTCCATCATCCAAATAATACATTTATCTGACCATTTTTGTATTTATTTTGGATAATCTTAGTCTGCAGACAGTCTCAGAGAAGTCTGTAGGCATGTGTGCAAGCCGTATTCTACGTGTGGTTTCTATCTTTCAGTTTACTGAATTATTTTTTCCCCAGAATTCGTTCAATTCCTGAATATCCATTGATTTGTCTTTCCCCTGTTGTTAAACTGCTGAAAAGAAACTTAACTTTTGTTATTTGTCTCATGAAATACTGTTATAAAGAACACTTTATGGCACTGATCATTGGCAGCTTGAACAGAATATAATTTTTGCCACAATATGACAGACTGTTTATGCCAGATTGTGGAAAAAAAATGTTTGCCTAAAGTTAGAAAAATCAGAATGTTCAGATTGTAGGGCTCTCTTTAGGAACTACTTGCTATACTTAAAATACTCAATTCCAGGCTCATCATTTCAATTTATCAGTCAATTTTATATTAAGGTGTGATCCTAGAGACACACATTAGTAATTTTTCTTTGCTGTGTTCTTGTACTTTATTTGCTCTCTCTCTTGACTCCATCTTTAAAACAGATGTATTTTAAGAGAAATCTGTGGACAATTTATTTTCTGCTGTGCTGCACTGTACGTCCATAATGGAATGAAGCATGGAATAACCATTATGTGGTGGATGCATTTATTTTATTATCATTTTATTAGCTCTCAGGTATGAGAGTTCCCTTTGATTTCCCACATGCTGTTTTTTTTTTTATGTCAGGGAAGAGAAGAGTGGAGGGAGAGTCTCTGATTTTCTTTCTTTTTGTCTTCTAAAGTACTTTGTCTTAAAGCAGTGCAGGTTTCTTACTAATTTTCTCCTTCAGGTGTTTACTATCAATCTGCTGGGTTAAACTTTGTGCTATTCCATCAGGCAAGTTTGGTAAATGTTGATCAGTGCATGAAATCAGTTCTTAAATGGTTGCAAAATTGCCTTCCTTCAGACTGTTTTGATCACAAGGGCTTTCAAGTGTCAAAGTCATTTGGAGAACTAGATAGATAAAATGCATGAGCACTAAGCTTTTTCCAGGATAGAATAAATAAATGTGTTTTCTACTGTGTGCTCTGCCTTTGATAGTGATTTGTTAAAAGGGAAAAAAAAAAAGGAAGGCAATGATATTAAATATTTACAAGAGTGATTTAGTTGTGTAATCTTGTGCTATGCATCCCTGTTTAATAGTGAAATCAGCTACTGCTGAAGTAAATGCCATTAAACCGGTAGTGCTGTGAAGGTCACTGCCTATACAATGTCAAAGCAATTTATAGAGAATAATGATTTTTGTCAGCTTTCCAAAGTACCAACGTCCCTCCTTTTTGTCTTCCAAAAATAACTGAAAATAAATTTATTTCAGAAATCATTTTGTTTCTGACTCTTCTCCCATCTGACTGATTTGGGAGCTTGAAACCTCTTTACAAGTTTTCATAGTGATGAGTTCAATGGATAGACACTGATTCCCTTCTTTCTGGCCTTGAGCTTGTTACAGCTCTATTTGCTGGGATTTCCACTTGGCCATTTCTCAGCAGTTCATTTTAAGAGATACTGAATTATGACCTCCACTCTTATGAGTGATTACTTTTCTTCCCTTGTGCTATTTCCAGCCATATCTGTCTGTGAATCTCCTGAAAAATTCTCCTTTTTTTGCGTGCTGATTGTTTGTCATCAGCAGTGCACATGTAGCATGTTGACAACCCACCAACCTCCTGAACTGCTAAGTGTCTTATAAATACTTGGAGCACATTCCTGCACATCATGATGCTCAGTGAAGAGGCCTCAGAAGTGAGAGGTGTGTTCTTGGCTCTGCAGCTGACTTTCCCTGCAAACTGCTGGGGCCTTTGTGCCTCTGCAGCAGTGGAGCAGGGACAAAAGCCCTTCACCAAACTGCACAAGGAGCTGCTGCACTGGCACTAACAGCGTGTCTGGGAAACAATACACAGCCAGTACAAGGCATTATCATTCAGCTTCACATCCGTCCAGCAAGAAGGTTAATTATTTGTTTTCCTTGTTTTACAGTTGAATGAGCAGAAGCACAGAGAGATGGAGAGAGCTGGAGGAGAACAGGCAATAAATGCCAGAGTTCTCTTGTCCGTTCCTGTTTCTCTAAGCACCACTGCAATCTATTTTATAAACCACCAAAAACTTGCCTGCTGTACCAAGGACTCTCCCAATTAGGTTGCACTTGCTAAAGCAATACTCTAAACAGATTAAAACTGTATTTATCTATTGATAAACATGTACATGACCACAGAAATAGCAGTCATATTTTACAAAGGGAAACAACACATATTCTCTGTAAAAAAATTCTACAGAAGGAAATAACCTGTCATAATGCAAAGGTGCCTTGAATGTGCTAGGTAAGGATTTTCTTAGGCAAGTACATATGAGCACACAGAGACAATGTGGGTTTCTCTTCAAAGGCATGGATTTTAAGGACAAGTGGAAAAGAACCAAGGCACTTTAATAGTTCAAGGAATGGAAGTGTTTTTTTCAGTGAAGAGAAAGAAGCTTGGGTGTAGAGCATCAGCAGTGGAAGGGGGGAAGGAAGAGCAGAAGGAAGAGTAGTAGAAACATACTCTTATCTGGGAGGAGTGTCCCAGATAAAGTGGTGGAAGAGGAATCTGCTGCAAGCACAGGTCTTCTGGACAGAATAAGATGGAAATATATCCCTACAGACTGTTTTTTTGGTGAACACTAGGCAGCTAGGTATTACTATTGGTAGCTTATTTTGGTATTTATTTTTAGTGATGTCATTCCACAGCGCAGTAGAAGACCAAAGCCTTTATTTACTGACGTAGCTTTTTATGGCCTTCTCCTCCAGGCCCATCAGTAGACCTTTCCTCTGCTGTGAAAGGGGCTAGTTCAGCAGGGTGTCTGGAAGGGATATGTGTGTGCATGGTTAAATCAGGCCTTGTGATTTCCTTTAGACTGTTTTATCTGGTTCTTTGTGTCTTTTTATGTAAGTCTATGATTAGCATCAAGTTCTTCCCAGAATGCTGGCAATTATCTCGCAGGTGAAAGGATTAAGAAAGAGCAGTGAGAATTACACTGGGATTAAATAAGACTGCCTTTGGAGTGTATTTGTGGATGTTGTTTCTTTTTTTTTTTTTTTTTCTCTCTAAGCAAAGAGAAAGAAAAGAAGCCAGCTCAGCCTTCAGGTCTCTCTAGGGAGGAAAGTAATACCCTTGAATATGGAAAAGTAGCATCTCAGCTTGGGAGGAGGTCAGGCTGAGAATGGAAAGGTAGTTTTAAGGCACCAGATTTAGAGTCCTCAGTTCAGTTCTTGGTCGCTCTGATTTTGCTTCAGGCTGTTCTGATTGCCCACAGTGAAGCTGAGGCTTGTCCATGTGTGAAATGGAAGTGCTGATAAGTTTCTTGTCTTATGTTGCATGAAACTAAATTAATTACTCTGTAAGTGTACTAGGTTTTTGGGTAGTAAGTACAAAAGAAGAGGATAGAGTATTCTTATGCCCTGCACTGGGGTCACACATGATTTAAGATGTTTTGAGTTATTACTTCTCCCTCTGTGTGGCAGACACAATGCTGGTAGGAAAGGGGGGCTCAGTCCCCTCTTAGGATGAGAAGAGAAACTGCCCTGTGGGACAGGCATGCTCAGACTCTGTAGGGCCAACACAGTTTGCAGGCTGGGTCGTGCTGTCCCTTACCTGCAAACTGGCCTGGAGACTGGCTTGTGCTTCTACAGGACTGGCAAAAGTCACCTCGGATGGCAGCCTGGACTTTGGGCCAAGTCCAGCCCTAGGCAAAGAGTTGTGTTCATCTTTAGCCCTGTCAGTCACCTCTTCTGACTCTGGCACTGCATGGGTTTACAGTGCAGGACTGCCTGAAGATCCTGGGAGAAATTGTGCTGTGGTGCTGAGAAAACAGGAGATCTTCAGCCAGATCAGATTGCTCAGAGCCTCATTCAACCCGACCTTGAATGTTTCCAGGGGTGGGGCATCCACCACCTTTTCTGAGCATCCTGTTCCAGTGTTTCATCACCCTCATTGTGAAAAATTTCTTCCTTATATCTGAACTAAATATACCCTCCTTTAGTTTAAAACCATTACTCCCTGTCCTGTCAATACAGGCCTTACTAAATTGTCTGTCCCTGAGACTAATTAGTTGCAGCTTGTGCTATTCAAAGGAATGGACTTTCCAGGAAAGAAAGGAAGGATGTTCTCTTTCTAACAGGAGTACATACTCTATTTCTACACAGTTGAAACCAGAGACAAGTAAGTTAATACTGGGGGTCCTGGCTTCTCACCTTGGGGCTGTATCTTAGCTCTGAACTTGTTGCTTGCTCTCCACTGCAGTTTCCAGCTTTTGGAGGTCACTGCTGGCTGCTCCCCAAGCAGCAGCTGAGACAGACAGACACCTAAGCTATTTCATCTTAGTGGGAGATATTCTTCAGAGAAGTGACCAGGGCAGAAATTATTTTTTTTCTTACCTTTGCTACTGCTCTCACTTTGTGTTTTATCACTGTGTTCACTCAAACCTGTCAACTCTGTTCTTAGGGAGCACAGTCACAACAGTGGCTATGACTGTATGGTCTTTACCCTTCTGTGTTACATGTACCAAAAAAGAGCCAGTTAATATTTGTTGTCATGGCTTTTATGACAAGTATCAGACATATCCTGCCTTTACCCATTTTATTCTGGTTCTAAATTGGAGCAGTTCTGCCCCTCTGTCAGTTGAGAGTCAGGCATCAGTAAGATGAGGTATAAGTGGAAACAGGGAGATTGTGCCCTTTTAAATCCACACAAAGAATTTGAGAGGAGTTACTGCATGCTGCATGTCTTTTCAAGTGCTCTAATATTTTTTTTGTTAACGCTTCCCATAATTCATTTAACACTACTCTTTCTCTCTTAGATTGCATTTGTTGCATTTGATTGGAGTGTGTTTGGCTAATGGGTCACCTTGGGGACAGGACAGAGAACTGACCATGTAGAATATGAATTTGTAGAAGTTATAAATAAAAGTTTTCCATGAGAATTTCAATATTCTTATTCAGTAGTTCCATAATGATGATTGCCTAAGCTTCTGTTCTCTTTCTGTCTGGTGATCATTATTTCTCTTGTATATTTTATTCTGATTTTAGTCTTAGTGTGTCAGTTTGCTTTACCTTGTTTGTGTTGATGGATAGCTGTGATTAAAAAATCTATTTTGTTCCAAGTATATTTTTATCAGAATAACTGTCAGTATCTTTCCATCTATGCCAAACACATTTTAAAGTATCTCCTTATGTTACCCTGCCTGAGTGACTAGATTTGGAGCTGTAGTACAGCTAGTTTGTTTTGTCCCACAACTCTACCACTCAAACCCCAATTTTGCCTTGCTGTGACTTGACATGCAGGGCTGGGTCCCTCTGGTGCCCTGGTCTAGGGCACTGATGCCATGCCACTGCTCAGACTCAGCATTAGGTTAGTGCACATCACTCTGGACCTTCAGCCAGTAGAGTTTGTTGGGACAGCAGAGCTAGAAACAAGATACACTGGTGGAGCTGTGAACAGGAGGTACTGTGTAGTCACTCAGAGCACTTAGTGTTTTCCATTTAACGGAAGACAATGAAGGACAGAGGCTGCCCAATTTTCCACAGAGATGGGTTAAACTACTAAGGCTGGGAACAGACCCCAGGGAGACTCAGATTCCTGTTGGCACAGAGCTACTGAGCTGAGCGAGCTTTCAGCTGAACACACTAGGTACAGCAAGTCACATCAAAGTCCCATTTTGAAGTTGGCCTAAGCAATGATATTATTCTTAGGCAATGTAGAATTTGCTTCTGATGCATTTTCCTAGTCTTTCACAGGCATGTAATATTAATTAAAAAGCCCCTACTGGCTTGCCAGGAAATGGGGAGATTAACTTTCATTGTACATAGAGATTTCACTTGGTTAACAGAATGCTTTGAAGAAAGAGGGAGACACGGGAACAAGAAGACTGATTCATGAGTCTCTTATTACAAGATTATCTGTCTTTTTATTGAGCTGCATATTTATTACATGGCCAGTCTCTAGTTACAGGCCAGTGATTGCCTAGGTTCAGGTGTTTACTTGGTGATGGCTGGGATGCCACATAAACAGCTCTGAACAGCCAGTTACTCAATCCACTCCTAAAAAGGTTTGATTGTAGGTCCCCAGTATTCCCAAGGTACAGTGTCCAAGCCAAAGCAGGCAGGAGGCTGTTCTGCTGTCTGGTAGAGCTCTCTGCTGGTGCCACTGCTGGAAGTGGTTACAAGTGTTCATATGTTCAGTCTTCAGCAGGGGCAAAACAAAAGGGTCTGGGGCAGTTGGCACCCTGGGGACAGGGCAGAGTCTGTCAGAGTCTCTTTAATTCATTCCTGATACCTCTTGCTGTCAAGTGTTGGCATGGTGGGCTGCTTAGAGAAGGAAGGCGAAAATTCCTCTTGTTCTATTACAAGGGGATTCCTATTTCCACCTTCCTAACTCTTTCCCTGCCACCTCTCAGGCATTACTTCAAAGAAAAAGATTTAAGTACACCTTTCCTATTATTATTTCTATTGTGTGAGATGCTGAAGTCCATGAGATACTTTTGTGCTGTATAGGATGATAATGAAATACATAAAAATTAGCCAAACCCACAGGCAATAGGATCACCAGTCTTTTGTTCTGTGAGGCTGTTAAACCTTTCTGGATTTTTCTAATAGTTGTGGTACATTGTGTGTATGCCTTAACTGTACTACAGTAGCATAACTATCATAATATAACCTCTAGTTGTTGTCTGCTCATGTTTCTTCTGGTCCTTTATATTACACTCTTAGGAGAATCAAAACCTATGGCAGACTTTCAACAGTTAGATTCTGTGCCTGGCTTAATTTGAGTCCTTCCCCAAACCAATTCCATGAATTTCAAACTGTTTCTTTAAAGCATTATCAGCCTCTAATAAAATAATGGAAACAATATTAAAAGTAATGAATTTATAAATGTATGGAGTAACAGAACCATGGGCAATTATCAGTGGCATTTAATAAACAAAACTCATAGAAGACATTTGATTACTTTTGGACTCAGTTACAAAATTATTGGATGAAAAGAAGACAGTAATTGTGATACATCTAGACTTCAATGTGTTACTTGAAAAAAAGCCCTACTTAAAAAAAACCCCACAATTAAAATTTGGCTTTAATAGAGTTTTCTAAAATAAATTAGTAATTCAAAATGCAACAGCATTTTCATGAACTGAGAAGGCTAGACAAATTGGAAGTTACTGTCATTTCTGCCAAATGCTTTTCTTAGTGATCACAAAGGGGAAGAAATGACATATTAATGAAATGTGTAGATTTGAGTAGAATGGAAAGAATTGCAATAATCAGTGTGGATAGAAAACAGCATAAATGTTGCATAAGTGCCATGACATCCTTCATAAAGCAGTAGGTGGATAATTAATCTGTAAAGGGACCTGGAAAGCTGCACCTAGACGAAACTTTTAAGGACCTTAAATATTCTAAGATGGAGATATGTCAAGCAATTTTTAAGTATTTTGAAAGGGCTTGATAATTAAGATCATGCATGACTTGATTAAGAGGGAACAGACAAAAGCCTTGATGTATGCTAGGTCTTCATGCTGAGAAAGTGGCATCTGTGAACATCTCTCAACACATACAGAGCATAAATACACAGAATAAGAAAGAATTATCCTGGTGTTGTCTCAGAGGAATTATGTAGAAAGGGTGCTGTTCAGTCATACAAAGGTGTTCTAGGTCCAGCAGCAAAAGAGGACATTTTGGCAATGAGAACTACAGCAACAGCTTGTAGAGTACTTTAGCGAGTGAAAAGATGTAAGCCACTGACTTTCAACGATTTTATTGAAAGTAAACCATTCAGGGGAGCCAGTCTTCCACACTTACTGAACACGAGATGGCAACTTAGAGAAGGATAACTTAAATCTTTTCCCTTCTTCAAAGCTCAGATGTATCACAGTAAAGGTATATAGATGTCCTTCATTTTCCAGAGGTTCTTCATCTGCTCCATGTTGAAATCCTGTGAGTGTTGCTCTGGCTGACATTTGTATCTCTGAGGGAGCAATCAGCTGTTGTTTTATCAGCTAGCAATAAAAAAGTAGTCCACCAAATGCAAACAAAATGCTTTCGTAAAGGAAACTGGATGGTTTGCCATAACTGCATTAGTGCTAATGCACTACCAGGTCTCTTTTTTCTTTTTCTGTGTGTTAATTTTGTTCTTCAGTCTCTCCATCTCTTCTAGCTTAATTACCCTCCCCAGACTAGCGACTGCTGCTGCCTTTTGGCTTCATTACCAGCTTTTATTTTCATTAAGAACCTTGTGCTAATGGACTGTTATAAAACAGAATCATCACTGGCAGGTGTTGCCAAACGACTCTCAGCATGATGGCATTTCTGTGCAGTGGAGCAAACAGTCTGGACATTGGATCCATGGAGCATCCAAGGGCTTGCAATAGAAGGTGAAGAGAGAGAAGTTTGGTGGATCAGTACCAAGAATCTCTCAAATAGTCACAATGATGAAAAAGAAACAATGATGAAAAAAGAGCACTACGAGTAGTGACCTTGTTCTCAGACCACCAATAGTGCCAGCATCTCTTCAGGTTGCAAATATCAGAGAACTGCTTCCCAAAGAGCTCTCTAGCTCTTTGGGAAGTAGTCACAAAAACCTAATCTTTATACTCTCCCAGTTTAGAAGGGAGTGAAAACCTGAACACCACCTCACTGACTAAGTGATATCATGTATCGAAATAAACTTTGTGGCTCATGTCATCCAACATTAGTAATGGGGATGCATATTTCTGCTGGAGTGATATTGGTCATAGCTGCCTTTGTGTGCCTTCTGAGCTGTTCAGTGGTTGTTACAAATATTCATCAGGAAAAGGCAAGGACTTCCTCTATTGTCCTTCAAGAAACTGATTGTTCCAGTCAAATAACTAGAGGCATGTCCCAGAAGAAATACTGTCAGGTATTAAGAGGCTCTTAAGAGGGATGAATAAGAGTGTTTCAGCACTGAGGAGCTGCAATAAAGGGTCATAATTCTGTGTTGATCTGAAGTCCTTTAACTTTTGTTATTGTTTCCAGAAGACCATAAAACCTGCCTAGTTATGTACCAAAGCAAGTACTGAGCAGGGGAACATGATGGGTCCGCTTGTAAATAAGCAAATGGTCTGTGTTGCATAATCTTTTCTGGGCACTTTTGGATTTGAATATGCTTCCCATTTGTCCTTTCCTTTCTTACCAAATGCATGCTTCACATCAGCTAAGTGATCGATGTATGCTTAAACACAGAGTGGCAGCATGGTATAGCGTGACTAGAAGAAATTATTTTCTTCCATCAATTCTTTTTGTCCTTTCTCCAAGGCACTGCTCCCCTGCTAAAGTCTTTTTTTGCAGATGGATCCATCTCACAGAGTAGTCAAAAACCACTTGATCTGACTGGCTGCAGGATATGCATTTTGGCTGAGTTTAAGAAGGTGTGCTTTCCTCTAGTTTTTGACCTTTTGGCAGTCCTTGGGCCGCTTCTGGTAATGAATGGCTTTTCACAGGCTAGTGCAGTTAGTCTGCAGCTGTTCCTAGAAGAGGGGGGTGTCCATACTGACATGCAATACACAACCAAATGCAGTAGCTCTTCCTTAAGCAGAACTTTTAATAATTTTATGGCAGATGGGATTTTTCTTACTGTGCCACTGTTTCCTTAAAATTCATTATCTCCTTCAAAGGATGAGCTCGGACAAGACTTTTCAGACCAAAGGAAAATGTGTTTCACTGGGGGACCTGGATCAGATGGCTGAGGAAGAAGACTTTCTGGAGTGTGCAGGGAAGCTCAAAGATGACAATGACTTTAGTAGAGAAGGGCTTTGCAGCACGGTGTGGCCATGGGAGTATAAGGACAGGAGTAATAAAAGAACCAGATCTTAGACACTGTGGGAGGAGAGACCTTTTTCCCAGGGACCCTGCCAGAACTGTGCATGGTGTGCTGCAACCCAGAAGATTATGAAACTGCACGTTCAAAGTGTCGGGCAGGAGGGAGAAAAGCCCCCCAGTAAAGGCAAGGCAGGTAACTTCAAACATTTCTTTTTTCCCCCTAGTCTGTCATATGTCCTTGCTTTTCATTTTGCCCATCCTAAAAATATATTTGGCTTAGTTTTGAGTACAAAGTACTTGTGGTCCTGCATACCACTTGTACAAGCATGGACGGGTGTACCTTTAAGCTCTGATCACATCGGGATCCCATAACAAGTTTAAGGAAACTTTTGTAGCGACTGCAGGGTCTACATGCTGGCACTCAAGCACTATTGCTGAGGGTGAGAATATCTGACTTCAGGCTCTGCTGGTCTTGTATGACTCTTGCTCTGTGCAGCACTGAATAATGCTAGAAACTTTCTGGACACCTGACCTCGCCCTGTGGAGATACAACTACTGGACTTCCATTCAGCTTTTAACCCTGTCTGAGACAGGGTTTATTGACAATAATAAAACCAGACATCATTATCACTGTGTTGTCGTTTTCTAGGCTGAAGTGGCTGCAGTTGAAGTCTCATTTTGCACCTTTTGTATGAGCAAATCTCATAGGAAATTTTAGTGTTTTAGAGTAAGGGGAAATTGCTCCTGGTTTGAAGCAAGGATAATGTAAATAGGTATAAATCTCTCTCTCCTTTCCTCCGGTAATTCTGTCTAGGTCACATTGTAGAGCTTTTCCAGTACATGCTTAACTGTGACCTTGTGTTTCTTCTGTGTCTTTTCCTTGTACTTACATAGATGTTGTGTATATCTGGAGGATTCCACTTGTAAGTGATCAAAGTTAAACCTGTGCAGAAACTGGAGCTCAAATCGCTTCAAAGTGGATTAGGCTAAATAATGAGAATACATCACTGGAGAATAATCTTATAGTGAATAGCAGGCAGTTTGGGGCAGAACATAAGTTGTTGTAACCTGATAAGACACGGAGAAAGGTGTTAAAGAGCATTCTAGTGCTGAATATCATTTATTAATACTGTTGCATTTATATTCTGTCCTTTTAACTTTTTTTTCTTCTGTCAGGCTCTGTAGTGCTAGGAAGAATTTTGTGCTAGGAAGTCTCTAAGTGCAGATGTGTCTGTTCTCCTGATCCTGGCTCTTCTGTTATGTTTCTGTTGCAGTAGTAGAAAAGGGAGAGGCCAGTACTCTGTACTCTCCCAATGGCACTTCCAATCTGTGAGTCAGATTGCTTTGTCAGTATTGGCTGTGTTCCCATAATTACTGTGTGGGCTAGGGAATGATTAGTGTCTTGTCTTCCAAGAGAACAGGAGGAAGAGGGTCCCATAGGGAATTAGTAGCATAGGAGGGGATAAATCTGAGATATTCTTGACTATTTTTGGGTATTAACACCATACATACTCTAAACATGAAATTTAGGTATTCATCAAGAATGGGGTAGAGTTTTGTCTGATAAATTTAAAAAAGCCCTATGGTAGGCAGAGCCATTATCTTCCTCCAGAAGGTGATTTACTTGTTATTGCTGAGCTGTGACTCAGGCCTTTCCTTCTGAAGGGATAAATCATTCCTCACAGAGTAAATGTCACACAGAGATGTATCGGTGACTCCAGAAAAAGTTGCCCTTTAACAGCTTCCTGGTAACATTTCCCTTGCAGCGCTTGGGTAAATGTAATGACAAAATAAAGGGAGCATCTATCCCCCCCTCTTCTGCCCCTCTTCATCACAGCCTGTCAGTCCCACCTCGGGGCTGTTGTATCTTAAAGGGAATGACTCAGACCACTGGCAGAGCACATAATGCCAAGCCAAAAGGAGACTGGGCACATATAAATCTCAGGTCTTGGGACAGGAGCCGACTGGGACCTCACTGCGTAATCACTGAGGCCACACTCTGGGGTGGGGTACATCAAGACAACTGTCTTGGGGTTCAGGGGACTAAGGCTAATTAATATCAAAGAAGAATCTTCTTGATAAATGAATCGCGTAGGAAGCAGGTAGTTCAGAGAAGGTTGGAAGGTCAGAAGGTGGAAGGCCACAAGTACTAATGAACCTTAGGTTTATGGTTGTGAGCCAATAGAGAAATTATCTCTTAGCAAAAGAAGGAATTATTTATTATTAATCAAAAGAGATATGGACAGCAGGTCAAGGGAGGTGATCCTTTCCCTGTCTCTGGTGAGACCCCACCTGGGGAATCAGCTCGGGTCCCCAGCACAAGGGGGGATATGGACCTGTTGGAGTGAGTCCAGAGGAGGCCACCGAGATTATTAGAGAGATGAAGCACCTTTCCTATGAGGAGAAAATTGGGATGCTTGACTGTGGAGAAGAGGAGACTTTTGGGTGACCTAATTGCAGCTTTCTAATACTTGAAGGGAGCCTACAAGAAAGATGGAGAGGGACTTCTTACAGGGGCCTGTAGTGACAGGACGAGGGGGAATGGCTTCAAACTGAGAGTATGTTTAGATTAGATATTAGGAAAAAATTTTTTACTGTGAGGGTGATGAGGCACTGGAACAGGTTGCCCAGAGATTTTGTGGATGCCCTATCCCTGGAAATGTTCAAGGCCAGGTTGGATGGGTTTTGGAGCAACCTGCTTTAGAAGAGGGTATCCCTGTCCATGGCAGGGAGTTTGAACTAAATGATCTTTAAGGCCCTTTAAAACCCAAGCCATTGTATGATTTTTTTTTCATGTACCATCTTCATCACTGTAATAATTCCTGATTTTTTAAGGAAGGAAATTTTAATTTCCTGATTTATATGGAAGGATTTATCTAGGCTGGGAGTTGAAAATGGTATATTAACATTGTCTCATGTAGGTCATCACTATGAATATAGTTACCTTGGCTGGCAATGACTGATTGCTCTTTTCTTCTGACAGCAAAATTAAGTGTTGGATTTTAGTCCTGCTGTGAACAAGAGGGGAGAGGTGGTCTCATTAGAGGTCCTTGGCCCCTTCCCTGTGGTTACTTCAAAGGGGTTCAGGCACTGCATGGCTGACAATTTCTCCTTAATTTCTTTAGATCCCCAAGAAAGCGAGTGTAGGCCTATTAAATACAGACAAGTTCCAGCTTGAGGAAGCCATCTCAGTTCTTTTCTCTGAAATCTGCAAAAAGAAGCAACTAAAGGCTTATTAAGAATGAGTATCTGTAGGTGAGTTGTGCAGATATGTGGACAGGTACTGTGGTGACAGACATTGCTGCAGAACTCCAGAGTTCATCTCTAGAGAGGTCTTTTTTTATCTTTCAAGGTGCAGAGCCAAACTGGATCACATGAAGATTTAGAGTAATGTAAATAAGTTAAGGCCAAGTATGATGGAGCATATTAATATGCTAAATGAGATTGATCATCAGTGGGATTTTGCAGGAAGAAGGGAAAAAGGAGGAGCATTCAGAGCTGTGAGAAAAATGTTGCTGAATTACTGTCCAAAGAAGAGAGACTTTTCTTGGTTTACTTGTCTGGAGAAACAAGACTTCCCACGGATGTGAGTACTGTCACAAAACTCTTGAGATAACAAAAGTGTTGTAATAGAATTAAAAGTAGTCAAATGAGTATGTTGTCTGACTGTACTTCAGTTTCCAAAAATTGAACAAATTTCTAGTTGTAATATTAAACACTTTTCTTAACAGCAAATGGAGTGTACAGCCAAAATGCTGCTGGCATAGCAGTTGGAACAATAACTGGGATCCAGAGATGTTTTAAACTGGAGCATGCCCCAAAGTACTCCTTTTAAGCACTGAAAGACCAACCCTACAAGAGGTGGAAGAATGGACCTTGAAACTATCCCTACAAAATATTCTCTCCTTGGATCTAAATGGGGTCTTCTAGTTTTGTGCAGGTCTACTGATTTCATCTGGGTAACTTCTAGAATTGAATACTGCATCCTGTATTTCTAGAATTTCTCAAAGTTTTGATACTGGGGACTCATACTAGAGGTCAGTAAAAGAGAACAGTGAGCAGTTTTTCTCAGGAACCTTGAATAATAGCTCTTTAAGGTCGTGTTATTGCTGCAGTAAATTCCCAAGTTTCAAAATTTCTCTCATCTTTCAAAAGCTTCATGATGTCCCAGCTGAATTAGTGAGGCCCAAACCTTTCTGTGTCCTCTGCTGAGATAGCTTAGATCTTCCCTTTCTTCTCTTTTTCCAGACCTGGAACTACTGGTGTAAGAGTACTTCCCTGATCAGCACCAGTGATTGGAACAACCTTAAGTGTTTCAATTTCCTATTTCCTCTCTCTTTAGCAGTTGTATTTTATTGCTCAAAACTTTGAAGAAAGGTTGAAGTGGTGTGAAAGAAGAGAAAGTTTTGTTGCATTCATAAAATGTTAGACGCCATCTCCTCTTCTTGCTCTCCTTGGTAAGAATCCAGGAAAATGGAGAACCATTTAATAAATAAGCTAGATACTAAACTTAGTTTGTAAAGAGAAATGTGTATCAGGAGTTAAGGATCTGTGAAAGCACCTCATCCATTTCCCTGCCAGTGCTTTGTATGACATAAAGTTAAAATAGCAGTGTCCTTATGATACATTTTCTGCTGGTGTATGCACCATGTGAAGAACAAATGTGTGTGTGTGTGTGTGTGTGTGCATATGTGTGGGCAGTGGGCTCATTTGTTGCTTAGGTATTCATTGGAGATGGCTGTCTTTGTTCCTCATTTTATTAGCTTTTGCCAAGTACTTCCACTTTTACTAAGGACAGCAGGGTTTATGGCAGCGATATTTCTCACAGTGTCAGAGATAAAATATCAGGCTAATCACAGACTCTCTGGTAACGTAAGTTGCAAAGCAGAAGCAGTCTAGCAGTCTAGAAGTCCTGCATGGCAGTGTTAAGTCTCCTGTTGGATAAGCAGCCTGGAGAATTTGGTACACTTCATGGTCTCTAGGAAGGTAAATGATTTGTCTTAAATGATGGGGGCAGAGAGGGGAGAGATCTAATTTCAGTTACTACTGTTCTTCTGAAACAATAACTCAGACTCTCTCATATTTAGGGTTTCATCCTAAGAGGAGCTGAGCACCGTGGACTCCACTGGTGTCAGAAAGAGTTTGAGGTGTTTGGTCTCCTGTTGAATGAAACCCCTGCAAACAAATGCTTTGTTTGCAGACCTTTCCCCGTGGAAGGGAGAGGGAGGGAAAGGGAACAAAGAAAACTCTTCTCCCTAGTCCACTTTCTTTCCCTTTTTGTTGTTTCTATTTTTTTTTTTTTTGCAAGATTAAGAAAATCTCCTCTCTTTGGCTTCATGTGGAGAATGATCTCCCAAAGGGAAATGAAGAAGGGAAAGGGATGGTGTATTTGTTTTTCTGGGGGAATAGACATCTACCCTAAAGTTAGGCATGTCCCCTTGTATTAGAGCTAGGCTGTTGAACAAAGCACTTTTGAGAAATGGAGGTCTATGTTCATTTCTGCTAGGACACCTGAGCATCACATCCAACCCTGTCTCAGTTATTCCAAGGTCTTACAGCTTGATTATTCTGAAGACTTGCCTAGGATAACATATAAATACAGTATCTAGCATGTGCTTTGTACATATGCATATTCTGGGACACTTGGAGGGGCTGTTGTTAGGATGAAATTAGTGTAGAATCTGAAATATGGTGTTCCAGAGAAAACAGGGCCTTAACAAACAAGAAATAAAGAGTAGAACATCTTGTGTCAGCATAGAAGTAATTACAAGCTGATGGGCTGGTCACCTTCATTTAGAAGCCATGTCAAGTTTGAGAGGGAGAAGAAAGGAAAATCCATTGCAGAAGGCAGTCTGAAGAGCAGTCTTCCTCATTTTGGCAGGAGCACAGGCTCTGAGTTTTTAGAACATTAAAACAATGATGAAATTAGGTCACAGATTCTACTAATTCAGCCCTGATCAGCTTCCCCACTTCTAGTAACAATTAAATGCTTATCTCTTCCTTTCACATACATTAAATTAATCAGCCATGAGCTAAAAGTAATACAGTGCTTTGGCTTAGACCCACCACATTTTCCCTGAAGCTTGGACCTCTGCTTGCTCAGTACATGTGCAGAGGACTCAGAATATCTGTGGCAAAAGCCAGTATAGTGTTTCTGAGCAAATGCAATACTGGAGTACTCAACTGAACCATTTCGCTGAGAGGTCACTAGAGGAGGGGGGATGTTTTGGTATAATTTTCAGCCAGGGAAATTCTAATTATGTGTGTTTCAGCAGCACTTATGTTTTAAGCCTGGTACTATCCATCTGCTCAGTAAGAGACAATCCTTGAGCGAAAAGGCTGTAAACCCACGGAGCAAATAGGCATTAGAGGAGGATGCAGACAGGCCATTAACAGACAGAGAAAAGGAAGGAGGTGCTTGTCTGTCCCAGTGTATATCCCAGCCACTTGTTAAGCTTGTGTCTCAGGATCACTGAAGAAGCATCTGCAGAAGTCAAATAGATTGCAGGGTAAATGGGGCTCAGGACTAAGTTTTTCTAAGGCATAGACATATGCTGCAGTAGAGGCAAGTGTACTGCCACTCACTTTCTAATCTAAGTCATCCAGAGGTGAGGATTTTCTTCAGGATGGTGAATAGAACTTGACACTTGATGCTCAGGACTTTCATTTGACTTTTGCTAGTGCAGTGCCACACCTGGGTTAAGGTGGCCACACTGTTTCTTGGCAGAACCAGCTCACGTCAAGCCAGCTTGCAGCTCAGGGTTGCCTCTTGTTGACCAGGTACACGTGTCCTCAGTTTCTGTTAGCTTTGTCCCTCTTTGTGGGGCTGCACACCAAGACATCAAGCTATGATGTCTTTGGGTATAGATGTTAAATCAAGACTTGCAAGAGTAATAGTACTAGACCTATCACTTTTTGTATAGCTTTGGGCATACAACCCACCCTCTTGATTTTTTTTTGCATTTTTGGTCTGTGAAGTTGAACTAATACATGCACTCTGGGATGCTGTGAGGATTAATTTGCTTGCAAAACCCACCATGCAGAGCTATGAAGATCTGTACATAAAGAAGAACAGTTAATAAATTATTTTCTTGGTGAAGCACCTTAGTGCTTCAAAACTTCAAAACACCAACATGTTTTGAAGCATCTCGATAGTTTTAAATTACAGTATTTGTTATTAATCTTTGTCATCCTTTTCCTAAAGAAGGGCCTTCACTAGAAATTCAGGGTGTGAAGTGTTGCAATTAAGATGTATCAAAATACTGTTGTGACTTCCAAGCCTGGAAGTTGCAGGTCAAATCACAGACCTTCTGCAGGAATAAGTGTGGAACTCAAAAATAAAGCCAAAAGAAGCCATGTTGAAAAAGGCCCACCATTTTATTTACTGTGTCTTTACACTGCACAGAGATTTCTGCTGCATATCTGAGTCAAGCTTGAATTTTCCTTGCCCCAGGACACAGCCTCTTCTTACTGTTTGTGTAGTCTATCTCATTTAAAATGCTTTTGGGAAGTCTTCAGACTACATATACCCTTATGCATCTAAGGAAAAAACCTACTATAACTTTGAATGCTATTAAATTAATGACAAAGCTAAAAATATGTACTACAACTAAGAGTTGAAGTGTACTACTTAGGAGTGTGGGCTGGGGAAGATTACCCAGATTTGTCTGCATTTGTGATATTATCCTTTCAGTTTTATGTGCCTTACAACTGCTGCAAAGATGTAATTTTGCTTAGTGCTTTTTCCTGATTGGAACGAACATTACTACCTCTTTCAACAGTATTCTGCTATTTGTACTCCCAGGCCAAGGAAGCAGTGACTTACATCTGTGAAACACAGAGTCAAGCTGATGGAACTGCTGTTTCAGTGAGAGCAAACTTGGTGTTTAAGTTTTCCAGGAGAAAAGAGGTGGAAAAAATGCTGTTTTCCATGTGTAACATGTATAGGTCTGTTGGAAGTACTTGCTGAAGTGCTGATTTGTAACAATGGACTAAGCTGGATTTGAGGACAAGAGAAATTCAACGTTATAAATGCAGCATAGAGTCAGTGGTGGCAGGAGGGTGTCAGCTGAGGTTGGTCACAAACCCGTGTGTGTGTTAGCAGTGCCCTGGCTGCCATCCCCGGGCAAGGACAAGGACTTTGCTGGTAGGCAGGGGTGATGGACGGCCCCAGGGAGCACGTGTACCAGGAGTAGTTATGTGATGTAGGGTGCACACTGCAAGCAATTACAATTTGAATAAGTTATCAATGGAAGGAGGTAGGGGACTGGGAAGCAGCTTTATTAACCCCCCGAAGCTATGTTCACAGTGTTTTACAAAAGTTTATGTATTGCTGTGAATTGAATCACGGTGACAAATGCCAGTGCCCAGAGAGTTTGTGATCACAGCCTCTCTAGCAGGCAGTGCTTTACCAGAACAGTTCAGAGCAACAATCCACATATATTCAAAACAAAATGAATGAGGAAGATGAAGTGTAAAACCCTGGACAAGGACAAACCTTGTAATAAAGCCTGCCTCAGGTTTTCTTACTGTGTTCTTTGGCTTTGCTGTCTCCTGAAACAAACATTCCTGGTGCTATCTATCCCATTTTGCACTGTGATGTGTCCATTTAATTCTAGCTAAGCCAAGTAGAAGGGGCAAAAAGCTGGGGGAAAAGCTTACTGACAAAATACTGGTCCAAATCAGGGTTACATATTCGGGAGAAGCAACAGGGAAGACACCAACCCGTAAGTAAAACAGTAATGATGGCTTTGCACCACCTTTGTGCCTCCAGGTTTTGAAACACCTCGGTGGAGGGGTGGTAAGACTGCCTTGTGTATTTTGATTTACCAGCTCCCAGCTGCTCACTTTGAGGGGTCTGTTGATTGTGGTTCGACCCAGGAGCCGTGTCCTCTCTTTTCATCTGCACCTCCTTTGGTGTATCACTTGCTGCAGCTTGTGAAAGGGCAGCAGAGTGACACATGCATTATTTATATCGCCCAGGGTTCTCTACTGTAAGAAGTCCATAGCAGGGCTAAAGTAGAGCTTATCAAAACATTCAGCAAAATATATTTTTGACAAATTTCTGTAATGAAATTTCCTTTCTCTCAAGGGGAGGTGAACAAACCAGAAAAAAATTCTAATTTTACATGTCTAAATTTAAGTGCTTAATTTTATTTTTCTGGTAGCAGCCACTTGATACATTTCTCATAGATGAAAACATTTCTCTGAAGTTTTGACCTTTCTCAAAATTTCAAACAATAAAATAAAGGCAGAAATATCGCTATCTTTATAATAAGATCATGATCTAAAACAGCAAAATCTGTTCTGATGATTTAATAGGATAACAGAATAGCCCAGGTTGGAAGGCATCTTGAAAGATCATCTGATCTTTGTTAGGCTTTTTCCCCTCCCCAGGTTTGCTTATAACTGATGTCCTCCACCACATCTAAATGTACCATAACTGGTGGTTAAATCTTTCAAGGGAGGCTCTTTTTACTTTCAATCTTTAAAAATCCAGTGATATTTTTTCTCTAAGTCTTGGAGTTTTCACCCCAGAATCTTAATTAATTCCCAGTTCAGGTGATTCTATTCCTGTTCTGTGTTTCCCCTACTGTTTCAATTGATTACAGTTCAGTCTGTATGGCTCTCTTAAATAATTTGCAGAGTGCATTTAAGCAGCCTCCACGCTGTAATAAAGGTGGCTTCGTATCAGGGGTGGGAACAGTGATTTCATAGTTTGTAAGTAACATGCTTGGAGATCCCTGGCATGAAAGCTGATAGGTAAACACAGTGCTGTGTAATTCTTGCTTATAGAAAAAGCCTTACCAAGTTTATATAAGTTTAGACTTAGATAGTCTCCAGATTTGTTTGTCTCTGTTTCCTCAGTTTCCTGAATCTCTTTTTCTCTCTTTGGATTAAGTAGTTATACTTGCAAAAAGTGTGGCTGAGAACCTAAATGATACATTATTTGGTTTGTAAAATAGTATATTTACACTTTGGAATCAGGTTTCTTTTTCTTGCTTTCTAAAGGGAGAAGCTAAAGAAGTAACTCCTTTATCTTCCTTCTTTTTCTTTCCTAATCAGCTCCCAGGAGTCACTGCACAAAGTGTGCCTGGGGGAGACACAGGCCTGTTTTCATTCCAGCAGAGGAAGATTTTTCTCTGTGATAATTTCTGTCTTAGACTGGACAGACTATATCTGAATTTATCCTTCTATAAAAGAGATATGTCAATAGCCACCTTATGGGGGTATTTATATTTGTTATCATGTATTATTTCCACAACACTGTGGCTGTTCAACCTGCTTTTCTTGCAATTAGAAAATATAATCAGTGACTTAAAACATACAGATTTGCTGATAGGACTTAGAGCAAAGATATCTAATCTGTTTTCAATGAGATTAAGCAGTGAGTGAATGTTCAGCTTCATTTTTACCATTTTTGAAGAAATGGGTGTGTGTTTCTGAGGGGTGGACTGAGATGCTGCCCCCGGCAGTGCAGCAGCAGAGCTGCCGCGGTGGCTGCGGGGCTGTCCCGGCCGCTGGCGGCAGCTCCGCGCTCGGAGCCGCGGCTGTCAGCCCGCGGAGACACCGCTGCCCGGGACACCGTTCGCAGGGCAGCGTTGCGGGCGGGGCCCTGCGCTCGGGACATGAGCTCCGAAAACACCGAGTAACGCTTTCTGCCTGAAAATGGCTTGGAAGGCCTCTGAGATTCTCGACCGCAGGGAAGAGCAGGAAAGTTGTTCTCCTGGGGGGCTTGGTCTGGTGGTGTCACCTCCCGAAGAAGGCGGCTCAGGTCCTGTGGCGTGAGATAAGGAAGCACTGCAATCAGGCCAGCTGTATGTGCGGTCAGCGTGCAGAGGACAAACCAGCGGCCGATGCATTAACTGAGAACAAGTTCATTTAGATTAAAAAAAATGTTAATGATCACTTTGAAACACTGGGAGTCTATGAGGGACTGCCTGCCTGGAATGAACATTTACCATATGGTGCCTTTGGAAGCTAATACTGATTCTCATTATTTTAAACGATTACAAACATTGCAGGTGTTTTGTAATAATCTCTATTGTCCAATTAGAACGCTCTCAAAACTGGCTTGTTCTGCCTGCTAACGGATATTGATTTGAACAGCTGAGTTTGTCTTGTATGAGTGATGTGAATGTGCTCGCTGCCATTTTGCAGTCTCTTCTGCTGAGTAATTAATGCAGGAAGAAGAGAACAGAACTGAGTGAGTAGATGTCCTGATTCACCTAGAGATGTGATAAGCCTTGCTAGGAGGACCTACAGCTTGCACTAGAATTTTCCATTGCATACTTGGGAAATTTTTGTTGGTGGTGGTGGTGTTTTGGGAATTGAAAAAAAAAAAAATAAAGAAAAAAATAGTGAAATTCATTGCAGAAAAGTTAATCAGGAATATTTGTATAGGAATGGGATACTTGAGTTTGCACATTTCTGTCATTGCTGATGCATAGTCATTCCTTGGAAAGTACTGCATAAACTTCATAATCAGATAGCCCTGGTAAAGGCCACTGACAGAGGTAATGGAAGTGCCTTTCTTCCCTTCCCTTTTGCAGTTGATACTGATACTGAAATCAGCCAGACAGAAACTTTCTAACTCAGTTTTGAGTATCAGAAAACAGGCATTCTTTATTGCAGCGTGCTGGTCATTCAGAGGATCCTTCCTCTAATCGAGCACCCTGACCATTGGGTAAGCAGAATGTTTATCATATGCCCTGATTACATATTCATTAGCTATCCTCCCATACTTGATGTATATTAATCACTTTATTTCACATAGTCACACCCCTTCTTGGGAGTACTTCTGTGGTTCTTTGGAGTCTGTCTTCAGTGTCCAGTGCCTTTTTTAGATGGCCGTTTCTTGACCCCTGCTTTTGAGTAAGCACAATATTGTTGTTTTGCATAACTTGTGCTGCTGAGCTGGCATCCTGCTTGCGCTTTGCATGACTTCTGTTTGCCCAGGGTACATCCTTTATCTACTTCTCTGAGACTGTGCTGTTCTTTCTACTGTCCTTATCAGAATAAAATGCTGTTCTGTTCTACTGTCCTTATCAATACTGCTTCTAACAATATGGATTCAAAGGATCAACATAGACTAGAAGAAATGGTTAGACTAGTTGAGAAACTGGACTTTTTTGTTTTGTGAAATTTAAGTGGGTAAATGTGAGACACATACTGGAGTAACCTGAAGAGACTCCTTTATCTATTTTCATTAAGTAAATTTGCTGCATGTTAATGTGGCAATTCCCTTCCACAAATAAGATCATGCTTGAATTTAAAACAGGGAAAGAATGTGTGTACTGTGAGCTCTTTGACTTCTTGGCCTCAGTAGTTCATAAGGACTTTTTGTCCTCTGATGGAATTTTGGGAATTTTGTTCTCTGATGAAAATTGATCAGCAGTTCATTTACTTTACCAGTTTACTTCTCAAGGAAGGAAAGCTCTGTGTACTGGGACAGCCTTCAGAGAGGACTGCCTATGTACTGGGACATCTAATATCTCTAGTTGATATACAGAAGGGTGCACTGAGACCCAAGGCAGTCAGGGCTGACTTGCCAGCAGCACTAAAAAATTGGGGTCTTGGCATGAGTTGCTGATGTTTCATGTGTTTTATATGATTCAACAGTAACTGAAGTAGTTACCGAGGAAGAGGGATGAAAATCTCAAGGATGTGTGGTTAAATTTAGTAGTGGCACCTGATAAGGGAGAAAAGGAAATCGCGTTTTCCTTCTTGGTCAGGGTGAATTCTTATTTTTAGTTAAATTTTTAGTGGTTTTCATAATGGAATGGGGTTAGGCAATTGGTTAGAGGGAGTTTGAAGGACCTGAAGAATGAGGACAATTTTGTCTTAGTCCTAGAGAGCAGAACAACATGCCTAAGCTCCAAAAAGTTGGACAGACAGTTTGGTGAACTTACCTCTCTGAACAAGCAGCCTTCTTCCCAGGTGCATGGTGTTGGCACATCTGAAGCCCAGAGGCTGCAGGACATGGCTCACATGTTATGGTACCATTCATCTCCACACCGTTGGTTCAATCCAGATTAGCTCAACAGGAAAGAGAGGATGGTTCTTGCTGATGAATGCTTGGTGACATCCTTTAGGTCAGTGATCAGTTTGCAGGGTTTCAGTCCTTATTTTTGGGCCGCAAATTTATTAAAGTTTTTTTCAGACTGTTGGCATAACCCAGAAGAAGAGCCAAGATGAGCCTGAAAAAAAAATAGTGAACTGTTAATGTTTTTCTGAAATTAATTTACATTTACTCCTACTATTTTAAGGAGTTCTGGGAGAATGGTATGTATATGAAACTGTCTTTGTAGCTACTATACCACTTAATCTACTGCCTTGACTAAATCCGTCCATATTTTTAAATTTTAAGTTTATAGTTACATTGAGCTTGTAAGCAAAATAATTATTTCATTCATATAATGCAAATTCCTTAATACTGTGTATAGAGCTGTACAAAATAGCAGTATCTGCTCTGGAAGTTTTGTGTTCTGTGTCTTTTGCCTATTATTGCACGAAGGATGACAAATTCTGTTTTGAGAAATGAACGAACAACCAAATCAGAACTTAGTTTGAAATTTGCTTCAGACTTGTCCCAAGGTGGGAAAATATACATCCTTTTATTCTGTTTTCCTGAGTCTTTGTATGCATGGGTCCTAGCCAAAAAAGCTTTTCATGGAGTATTTTTTAATTGAATTGATACATCAAGTTCAGGGACTTTCCTCTCTATTTTATTCAGGACTGTTCTGAGGAAATTCCCAGCCTGATTTTTGCACAATATGGAGGATTTCAGCTGAACAAGTGGAAAAAATGATTTCTTTCTCTCTCTTATTTTGTTGCTTCAAAAGTGTCAGTCCTGTTTCAGAACGGGGAAATTTAAAACTGACACTTGATTATTTCCCACATTGTTTTAATGACTGTCATGATTCTCCTGTAGTTGAGAGCTCCAAATATGACTCTATCATGGAGTCCTAAAAGATATCTATTTCTCAAGTTTGGCAGTAGGGTACTACTTAAGATATTTGTGAAATTATGTAGGTGAAAAACTTGGACAGTGTTCTATGCCCTGAACTGACACTGAAAATATGTCTGATAGAGCTGTTCTTTTTGCTTGGGTATAAGGAGATGCCAATTTTTTCTGGGTTTGGGAGGTGAAGGAAAGAATGGTGAAAATCAAAGTGAAGGTATATTTAAAAGATGAAATGTAAAAAATCCTTTTTTTTTTTTTTTTTTGTTTTGGTGGTTTCCACTGAAAAAAAAAAGTGATATGATATATGTATTTTTAGGTTTTACTCATGTTTGAAACCCTGAAAGCTAAGAGTCCAGATGGTCAGGAGCACTTTTTAAACTGCTGTTTGGGGTTAGATGCAAAACCACTTTAAGCTGGTGGCTTCAAAGAGGCAAAAGCATTTCCAGAGTTGTGGTCTGATAGGACTCACAGTGAGGTCAATCTGACAGTGACTCTTGTGAAAGGAGATCCTCAGACCATAAACCTGGAGTACAACCTCATCATTTTTGTATTTCTATGTACCAGATAAGAAGGATGGAAAAAACAGTGTTTGCTGTGGATGATGACTTTTTGTAAAAACTGTTGAAATGCAAGAAGTTTGGAAAAAGTGATTGCCCATGGGCCACGACTTCCATTGCTGCAAGATAAAAGCCAGCTGTGAAATGCACTGTAAAATGCAGCTTTTCTCACAGTAGCACGATAGGAATATTATATAAAATTACTTAGAAGTCTTCTCTTGCCCAAGACAACTTGTAAATGTGGGACAGCACCCAGTGGAAAGATGTGGGCACATACTGATCCTGTGTTCATGGGTGTGTAATATAAATGTATGTCTATATATTTATATATATCTATATATCCATTTGGCTTTGGCTTCTGAGACACAATCCTCCTCATCTCCTTGTCAGCCTCCTCCATTTTCCCTTCTCTTCCTTTGTTATTTAACTAAAGTCTAAAACAAAATGTCTGTTAAAAAAAAAGCTCCCAACTGGAAAAAGCTGTCAATTAAAACCTCTCATGCATCTCCCCATAATCCCCAATTAGGGGAGCCTTGTCTGTCTTGGCTCAGATTAGGTTTCAGTTCTGGACATTTGATAAACTCCTTACATGAGGTTTGTTTTGGTGTGAAACCTTGCTATGGAAAATGTGTTTAAATTTTTTTCAGAGAAGAGAGGGATGAATGGCCTTATTTTGGGTGAGAGGCAGAAAGTGGGCTTTGATGGAGAGGGGCTGCTGCAGGCAGGGCCTGCCAGGGGTGCCAGGGCCATGTGAGAGCTCCCAGCACAGGCACGGAGGGCTGCCTGCCCTGACAGTGTGGCCAGGGGCAAGCTGGGCTCCACACATCTGTCTGCTTTGATAGCCACAGACTTTACAGAACACTCAGCTCAAAGGAGGAAATTAGTGTCATGGGGGCTGTTTTCTTTATGGGAAAAGACTTGGTTGGATGGAGCAGCCAATAAAGATTTTAATGTATTTTCTCAGTGCATAACCCACATATTTCAGCTCCCTGGATGGGGTCTTTATTTCTGAGGTGAATGACTGAGGAACACTTTCAGGGAGTTGAGAAAGTACAAGGTTTTCTGGAAGGTGAGATGTTTGATTTTTAAAATCTAATGTTAGCTTTTTAGGGCGTGACTGTGGCTGGGCGAATAAAAAGGCATTATTTTCACAGACAGAAGGATTTTCCCCTGCCTGAGCTGTTGAGCCTGTTGATAGAGCACTCAGTTGTAATGCTGGCAGGGCATATTTACCATTGTAACTTGTCTTCCATTACTTTGACCTTGATATTCAACCTTTTTTTTAATTATTATTATGTTGTTAATATTATTATTTTAATGTGAACTAGGCACTGGTAACTGGTCTGTGATGAACATAACCGGAGATAGATCGAAGCCTTTCTATCTAGACCTCATCAGAAGTGCAGCCTCATCCCTTGCCACACATTGCTGTTCCCCACTGTGAGGAGCAGAGGTTCCACAGCTATTGCTAGGAGTGCAAGCTGATTCTTCATCTGCATTCTACAGATATTTCATATGCCCTGCTTATTATTGGAGAAAATGAAGTGTCAACCTGTGAGACTATCCTGTAGTTTTCCCCACCTTCCCTATGCACTCGCCATATTTGTTGCAAGTGATTTCTAAAATATCTGGAACTGTTAGTCTGTACTGAAATCATTACAACTGCTGTACCCTGGTACACTCAGCTGAGGAGTCTGGGGAGGTTCTCATGAGGTGGGAAAGGACTGTTTATTACATAGGTTTCTGTGCCTGTACTTAAAGCTGTAGAAAGTATCTTAGCTAAGGATTGAGAGTCAACAAGAGAGGCGTGTTTGGTTAAGAATGCCAAGTGACCTAACTTACACTGGGTTGTCCCACCATCCTGAAAAAAATGATGTAATAGCTCAGTCATTGCTACCTAGACTGGCTCCTGCTGTGGGGCAGGGCTTGAGACCCCTCGTGATGGGGCTGTGCTGTCTGGAGCAGGAGCACCCCACTGAAGGGGGCTACTGGAGCTGGGAGAAAGGATTGTCTACCTTTTGGGCTGATTTCTAGCATGGGAGGGCAACCACAGCTGGGACTTGAAGGAGAGTAGGTTGGGGGTTGATAAGTCCCTTAGCTAAGGTTACACAGGATTCAAGGGGTTCTCCCAGATGCAAGTCAAGTTTTGGAGCTTTTAGGGTCCTGTTGGGGTTGGACTCTGGTACTGGGGTTATGTTTTGTCTTTTAGACTTCCTCAGGTGGGACACTGCTGGTATGTTGGAGCTCTAAGTACACTAATAAGCCCTAATAGCCCTGATGAGCCTCAACTGAGGCCCACACCTGTGGGCCCAGGAACTCTATTTAAGTTCAGCATTGGAGCTTCAATCTTTTTTCTGAGCTATGATGGAGAGGGGTTGCCAATTTGTGATTAGCTGCAGCAATGCCAGTGCCTAGCCATAGAATTGTGTGATCTGGACTTCAGCTTGTGGCCTTTGACTACCTGGCTTGATTTTTGGCCCAGCTTCATCACCATGGTTATGCCTGGCAATTGAAAGACTTCTTCTTATCTCCAATACATGGATTGACTTCCCAATTTGTCTTTGGAACTGCCTTGTCATTATGATACTGCCTTAAGATCTGGACTCTTGACTGGATGTGGCTGCCATCTCCAGGTTTGTTGTCTTTGTGTACTGTGGGACAGGCTGTGACCATTAAGGCTCTGGTCTTGCTGGTCTCCTTGTTCCCCTCAGTTCCCACCCCTGAAGGAAGGGCTGTCCTGCAGTGTTCCCTGACACTGAGTGAGAATCAACAGGCATCCTTGGTTTACTGCTAAAATTATTTTCTTTAGGATTTCCTGGGATAAGATGAGAGTTATGATTCTCAGGAGGTAGGATTTAGTGTTGAGACCTATAAGGCTTTCCTGAGCCAAGGGAATGTGGTGAATCTGCAGGGTTTTGAAGCTTCAAATAGCATTACAGACTGGTGTAATGCCCAGGCTGGGCTGAAGAAGGGTGAAGAAGTGCTGTGGAGGATCTATGTGCTCCCTTCCCAAAAGGGCTCTACAGGATATTTGGAGACTTTGGTCTGAAGGTTTTCAGGGTAGAATCAGATGCCTGCACTTATTCTTTGGGTAGTCTTAGGTTTGGGACCCCAGGACAACTATTCAGGAAAAGATTAGGAGTGTGGAAGTCCAGCCAGGCTACCTGTGACGCTATTTATTTTAAGGACTTAAATTCCAAACTGGATTTAAGCTTGGGGCCAGGAAGTATTAGACTAGCTAGGTCAATTATGTTCACATTTTCTATCCTGTGTAACTAAGGTGAGTTATCTTGACTCCTGAACTCTTTTGTTGCTGTAGTTATCTACTAAGTAATGAAACTAAGGAATTGAAGTATAGCTTTTATTTGGCTACCAGTTTGCTGTTTGACCATAAGTTGCTTATCTCAAGCTTTTGGGAGTTCCTTCTCTCTAGATAGCAAACTAGAGGGATGGTAGAGCTGTCACTGTTGTTTTTATACTGCATCTTTGTCTAGTGAGATGGAGATTATTGTGGATGGCTGTAAGTTACTGTCCACAGTATATATATATTTGTAAGAAAAGAATAAAGTACTAGTAAAAAACAGGTAATATTGCTGCTGTATTGCTGTGGAGACTTCATGTCTAAGAATCTGACAATAATAAACTGACTTATTTTATGGCACTGGGTGGGGACTAGACTTGAATTGGTAACTATGTGATAAAAAGCATAAGAATAACATAACTGGCTGCTGAGTTGGATAGTCCAAAGAATTTCTTATCTACTTGATCATCTGTCTTATTGTTTGGACCTTCCCGGAGCAGAAGAGATCTGTCTGAGCTGGACAGGGGTAGAAGGACAAGCAAGCTGAATTTGGCTTGTCCACAGCATCTTCAACATTTTTTTTCCTGTCATCAGTATGTTTGGCCCTCCTGCTGTTAGCAGTGCTTGAACATCTATCTGTACGTATGCAATCTGCCAGGGAAACTGTTGAGAAAATCTATGTACTCTTATGGAGACTGAAAGCACATCAAATGTATCACTGGCCCTTGCTCATTTAATGGCAGCAGCCACTCTTTGTCCATTTCTTGCTGATGGTTGGGAGGACTTGTTTGAGGAACAGAAACCTGTAATCACAAATTTGTCCCCAGATCTCCTGTCTACAAAGACAAGTGTAGATAGAACTTCTGTAAGGAATGAAATTAATATGGTGTGCATCTCCTAATTCTTGTTGTTTTTAATTTTTTCCCATACTGTTATCTCTTTGTTTACTAGCATGGTACCTCTACAAACTGTGTAACTCTCTGCTATTAGATATAATTACGGATAAATGTTTAGTGTGCTAAAAAAGTGTTGATAAATTGTCATTGTCTAACTATAGATAGATGGTTTGTGTACATAAATTCTCAGAGTATAGTCCAGTTACTGTAGCAATACTTGGTTTCTGTTCATCTCTACCTATATTTCTTTAATAATTCTTTCCCTCTAGTCTACTCTGTGGACTTTTTAGAACTGACATGGGTCACAATCTTGGATATGCAGCAGCAAAATTTGTCCCAGTAAAAACTGTTCATTGCTTCCTGAGTGGGATTTGTAGTGGTGGAGGATTCAGAGTCCAATATTTGAATGGAAAGCAGACAAGGAGTTACTTTTTCATGTTTTTTAGAAGTGTTGACTCTCTGAATGGCCAATGTGAGCAGACTATGTATTGCCTGAATAAAAAATTCAGCAGTGAAATTCCCTTTTCAGAGAGGGACAAAATGATTTGGTTATTTTTTAATGCGCAGAATAAGATAACAAAAATAGTTAATGGAGAAAGAGTCTCCATTGTGTTTCCTCTTGGAAGATCACTCAAGATAAACACTATTCATTTGACAATCCAGTTTTGAAAGAATTGCAGAGAAAGAGAATGTGAGAAAGAATGGGCAGGAATCTGAAAATGAGATAGTCCTCAATTCCTGCAGAATTGGCTGAATAGGAGTGATAAGAGAAAGGAAGGAACTACCTGCCTATATTGAATTGCCTGTGTGCAAAACTAAAGAAAGCAAGCTAGCTGCCCATGATAGAATCAAGATTGACAGCTTGCAGAGACAGAATGATGTTTGTTGCTTATGTTTGTAGCTTAACAAAATTCAATATATTTTTGAAATTGGCCTGCATTTAAAGTTTGCTTTTACTTTTTTGGGGGTTGTTTTGTTATTTCTGAATGAAATGGAATTAATCAGTGAAAATCTTTAAAGTGGTGACAGCTGGAGAAGTTTTGCAGGAATGACTATAGAGCTGGAAGGACATCCTTGAGCATCTGCCCTCTTCCAGCCCGTTGCAATTCAGTCATGGCTGAAGTTCAGAGGTTTTGAGATTTTTAGCTTGATTTTTAAGTGTGGTGTTCTTGGGCCAGTAAAATGGGCATGGAAATCTCTTGAGAATTACATTTGAAATTTTTGTGAGCAGATTCTGTGGAAAGTGCCTTGTAAAACCTGACTAAAAAGGAAAGAAGAGTGCCCAGATTCCTATACTTTCCTCCACCATACTGATTAAAAATTTAATTTCTTAGTCATAAGGTCGTGGTACAATTCTCAGGCTCTGAATGTGGCATGAGGTTGAAGAGAATGATAGTAGAGTGAGTCTCTGGTACAAGCAAGTAGGAAAAGTTGTCAGGAAGAGAGACTTAGTGAAGTAGCTAGAGATAGATTTAGAAGTGAAAAAAAGGAGAACATGGATGGACGAGAAAAGAAATGAAGTGATCAGGTGAGAGAATGAAAAAGACACAAGAACAAGAGCATGGAGAGATGTACAGTATTATTTTGCAGTAAAGAAAAGTCAGAATTAAGTAGGGCCAGAAGTAAAAGAGATGCAGGAATAGTTGTATATTTACTAAATGGAAAGCTGAATGATGTTATAATTGTGTATAGTTCTGTTTTGCTTCACTTTAGTTAAAAGAATGTCTGGGGATAAGGCTTGTCAGAATTACTCTGAACTGGTAGATACTCTTGACCCTGGATTATAGTTTAGTATATGAACAGGAGAGAAACACTCTTGGTTCTTCTGCTCCTTTAAGGAAAAGCAATTTGATGAGTTCAGCAGGGACTGTGCATGTCACTGGCCTTCCTGGAGGTGGGAATCCAAACTGTGGGAAGATTAAAGACAGCTGTCAAAAGTAACCCATCATCATTGTGATGTGACCAGTGGTGGTTTGGTGGTGGTTTTTTTGTTTTTGTTTTTTTTTTTTCTTGTGCAGTGACCAAGCAATCCTGCTTCTGCACTCACTTTCTGGATTACATGGATAATTTAATAAATACCTCTGAGCTTCAGGACTAATGTGGTTCAAATCAGAAATACAACATTAGGCCATTTTGATAGCAATAAAAATTTAAATATTGCACTTAGCTACTTTCCTATTGTCCCAACCAGCTATGGTGGAGTTTGGAGCTGAGCAGAGAAATCCCAGCTCCTTTTGCTTTGCTTTGGCTTCTACATGCCTTTTGATCTGCTTGTATTATTGCAATAGAGAAGGTCTTGGGATCAACAGATGCTGGGGGATGTTGATGGACTGTGTATGTCTACAACCTTCCCTTAATTATCCTTGGACATGGAAAGTTTGTACAGCTCTTTGTGATAAAGTGTGCAGACAACCCTTTCGCCCTCCCCTGTCTTGGCCCTTTTGGGATCAAAAGGAAAAATTAGTTGAGTGGGAGAGAATACAGTCATATTCTGGTCAAAAATAATAGCACTGTAAGCTAACAAATATTTAGTTTCTGGTAACTTTGAATATTCCAGTTGCCTTAACAACACACTGAGACATTGCATATTTAATTTCACATGCTTTTAAAGAACTTTGAGCCGTGACCAGAAAATTTCATCAGGATTAATAACAAATAAAACTGAACATACACAGTTATTAGGTTGCTAGCAGCCCACAGCTTATGTAAAACCTAGGAAATGGAGGGTATTTGTTCTGTGCCCAGATGGCAATGAGTCTGTGCCAGAGGAAAACCACCTCTTTTGTGGAAACCCCTGTCTCTTTGTCTTGGCTAACTGGGGAAAAATATAAGTGACTGCCTAAATCTGCGTGAATTTTGGATTTCATCCCACTGTGAAATTCTGCTGATTTGAGAGCAGGACCTCCAGCCCTCTTGCCAGCTGGACCAGACTGAAAGCTTTGTGTGCTGATTGTTGCATTGGAAGGGCAGTCACCACTGTGGAGAGGCAGAACATACCTCAAGAACTCATACCTTGAATACAGAATCTGTGCTCTTGCACTTGTAAAACTGCCTTGCTAGTAATCTTATGTGAATTGCTTGAACTTGATCTGCCTTGATTTCATGAAAATTTAGCTGATTTTTTTTTAGATCTTCTTTGGAGATGCTGACCTTACAAACACTACCTGAAAAGAGCCAACAAAATGGGGCCTGCCTGTATCTGGAGCTTGGCTGAAGGGGCTGTTTTTGAAAGAATGGGGCTGCCTGTGTCACATGACCAGTGACTGAACTTAAAATTATTCATTTTAGGTCAGCACTGCTGGCCTTGCCACTGCTGACCATTGTAGCAGAAAGAGCTGCTGTGAAGAAGCATATCCCACAATCTGAACTTGCTTTCCTGACTCCTCACTGTCAAAAGCTATTGTCAGCTGCCAAAGCATAGTTGGTTCCCTCTCATTTTCTTTGATGGATTTGCTTAGTGTCAGTTCAGAAGTTTGTGACGTGTGGAAAATATTTGGACAGCACAAAAGAGTGAATCTTATATCAAAATAAATAGCACAGTACAGCCACTGTGACAGCTGTATGTGTGGTCTCCTCTTTTATATTTAAAAGAAATTAATTTTTTTTCAAAGCTTCTGTGACATGTTAAATCACCTTTTTAGTGCAGTGATATTCAGAATTTTCTATGCTCAGAAGCAATGTTTATTTTCAAGTTTTCTTGAGGTCTTAAATCTTGTTCTGAAGTTTATAGGTAAGTATAATTAATCTGAATTTTTATTGAATTTCCTTTAGAAAGAAATATATTTAAATTTGCATAGCTTAAACCATAATGCAATGAAGTATTGTGAAGAGTGAGGCAAGATTTGATTAAGACCATTTTGTTTATTGTTAAAGTGAATGTAATTCAGTGCCCATTACCATCACTAACTTGACTTGGCTTTGGGCTGGGCTTTTGTTACATGCACACAGAAAAAAGTCTTTAGTTTAGTTATTATACCTCTTCCTCTATCTGGATAATCTAACAGGCAAGATTAGCAAACAAATACCTATCCTGACCTATTAGTGGTATGCAGTGGTCAGGGAGTCGTTTCCCACCTTAGCAGTAACCAGCAGAGGATGTTATGAGTAATTTTATACAGACTGTGCTGTTATTCTCAGTGTTACAGATTTCTTATGCTTTTTGGTTCACTGGTCTGGCACTTTCTTTTATACAGCATTTTATATAAATATTTTATGGGCTGAGACTGTTTGAATTTTGGTTTGTCTTGGCCTGAAGACAATCTTAGGGTATGCAAACTGCCCACTGAAGTGTTTTAAGTTACAAATACTTGGCCATACAGTATATCATCTATGTAGTTTTCCAAATGCAATGTGAACACTGTTGTTTTTTTGTTTGTTTGCTGTTAATTTTTTGGATAAGTGAAAACATTAGGGATAGGGTTAAACACTTAATTGCAAAAATTGTTACCAATAATGTTTTAATTTGGGCATTCCTTTTATAATCAGATAGTGCTTTTAGCAGATAAAGTGCCTGGTTTTTTTTTTTCCCTCACAAATGAATGCTATCTCCAGTTGAATTGATAAGGTATGGGGTGGGTGGGGAAAGGAACTCCTCTCCAGTCACATAGTAAATACATTACCTGCTCTTATTTTACCTGTTTCAGTGAGTCAGAGGTATTCCTGATGTAAAGAAACTGTTAATGGTGAGAATGCTAATGTCAAGGATCACTAAGGTTGTGCTGTCTTGCTGCCTCTGGCTTTTCTAGCTATTGCCCACTTTGTTGTTCTGTTGTGTCCCTCATGCTCCTACTGGTGCTAGAACAGGAGATTCAGAA